>VYZT01018054.1:0-51133 GCA_013400735.1 Pomatostomus ruficeps | reverse complement strand
CATAACTTGACTGACAGCAACCAAAGGCGGGAAATCTAGGGAAGATCGGGGATTTCTTCAGCGTCATTTTCACTCTCCCCCTCTGGCTGCCGTGGGGACCAGACTCAGTGGCTGCTTCACCACCACACACCTGCTTCAATGGTAATTCAGCCATAAGATGCCACATTTTATTTATTCTTGAACATAACCATGGGGTTGCTTGCAGAGATTTGTGTGTGATTGGAGAGAGGAAAACATCACTTCAAAATCTGAAAGGAAACTGGCTGGGCATTGGGCAAAGCTGGTCCAGCCAGCTGGAACTGAAGGACCTCAGCCCAATATCAGCAGAAATAGTGCAGATCACAGAAATTAGACCTCTGGTGTCAGGAGCTCACACGTGCCTCAGGGACTGCAGCGAATAGCTCAACTCAAGAGGGACAGATGCATCTGTCTGAGGCTGTTGGCTTTGCTTAGGGTAACAGAACATTAGGCTGTGTATTTAGGCTCTGTGAACATTTATTTACGATGCTGGAAAACATGCATAGCTTATCCTAGGGGTCTCCTTCTAGTATTATTTCATGACTTCCGCTGTGTGTATACCCTGCTTACATTGAAATGTTTGAGTAGCCAATTCAAGCTCTCAAAAGTTAGGAAATGCCAAAATTCATGCAGCTCTCCTTCACCTCTCTCATGCTTGGGGTCATGTTATTTTACTGCCTACACATCAACCAAAGCACTAATTAGTTCAAGCTATGCAAATTGTTTTAAAAAGCTAAAAAGCCTAGTTTGCAATTTAAAATGGGATCCAGATGCCTTCATCACTTCAAGGGAGAAAAAAAAGGCATTAAGTGGTAACTGGATGTTTGTGTTATATGGCATACATCCAGGCTGAACTTGCATATAAAAATAAACCTCATGAGTTCATTGTTCTGAACTTACAGCCAAATGTCCTGTTTGTCTTCTGTTGATTTTAAATGTTTTGTGGCTAAGTTGTATAAAACATACTTTTCAAAAAAACACAGTAACAGTAACTAGCAAAATCTAAATAATACAATCATTTATTTCTTTGCATGCTTCTAGACATTACACAACCTCTGGATGTTCTGATAGAATTAATGTGAAAATAGCCTAAATATTCATTTATTTCTCTGTTCCCATAGAAACTCTGACAGCAATGATTCATACCTAAGAATTATTAAGTCCCTGACCATGCAATTTGCACTGTTTTTCTCCACAAGGCTCCACATCGTAGTGCAGAGAAAGCTCACCTGAAGGACAGATTATCTATTTTTGTTTGTCAGCTTCACATTCTTAGAAATGCACAGCCTTGTTTTTACATCATAGGTGATTTGCAAAAAAACCCTAGCAAAAAAAAAAAAAGCCCTAAGCAGAAAAAACTCCTAATCACAACTAGTGTTTTCTGCCATTGTGAGGAGAGGAAAGAACTGGATTTGCTCTGCCAAGCCAAAGCATGTGGGAGGAATGTAACCCTGCTGTAAATGGAGACGGACCCTGTTGCGGTGTGCTCTGGCCAGTTTCGTTCTATCTCGTGGCCAGGCTCTGCTATGTACCTCCCCCCCCACTTGGTATCGGTTCTCCACCCCACGGAGGGCTCTGTATTGTGTAATCCTACACAAAGCCCGCCAAATTCAAACCTAGCTCTTCCCCCCATTGGATGTTGTACCCTTCCCCCACCCCCTCATGTCTGTATTTACGTATCTGTAACACACAGTGCCAGTGCTTCCCCAGCACCACCCAGTGCTGAATAAACCATCTGGGAATGCCCCTCCGCCTTGTCTCTCCTTCTTCGGCACACCTGGACCATTGGTGGGTTGGGTGAACCCCTACAGGATCTTCGCCAGCCCTCGTGTGCCTTGGAGCAGCCCGGACAGCCCCTGAAGCCGCGGACGGACGCTCGGTGCCCCCCCAGAATGCACCGCAGCAGGACCCTGCAGCCTAGCACAGCATCTGTCACACACCAGGAGAAGGGACAACACACAAGCTGGGACAGAGGCAGGGGGTAAGGCCCTGACAGCCTCTCTCCTCACTCAGGCTGGTCCTTGCCTTGCTTTTCGTACTCTGCACAGCAAGAATGGCTTCCCCAGAACAGCTGGAAAAGTGAAAACAGAACTGACAGAAAAGTGTCAAGCAAGAAATGGATCCCTCAGCTTCAATCTGGACACATGCCCTGTCTATGTAATTAACCCTTCATACTCAATATTTCCCTGAAATTTGGACTTTCAGACCTTTTCAGTCCTTAGTCTTTGTGCCAAGACCATCAACTGAGGTGACAGAGACACTGATTTTGGTAGTACTTTGGTGTCAAAGCACTTGCTTGGTGAAGCTACCTAAGACAATCAGCTCTGTCCCATGGCACAATACCTGAGGGACATCACTTTCCTCCTCAGCAACACAGCGCTTGCTGAAACACAATAAATGGTTTCTCTGGCAGGAAGAGGTGAGGTGGATGCAGCTCATGAGGGTTTTTCACCCTCAGAACTACAGTGCAGGAGCAGAAAAAGATGCACCACCACTACTAGCACAGTCATTTTCCACTATAAGGATTTGGTAGCATGGCTGGCTGAATAGTGCACAATGCACAGTTGAACTGAACAATTATTTTGGCTCCCAAGGTTTATCAAGTAGACATCAGAGAAACAGATGCAGAAAACATCCCACAGCTGCTACATGCCAAGTGATTATCAATCTGTTGTGCAGTGCTGAAGACCAGCTCTGCCACTGACATTCATAAAGAAATACCCAGAAGGTTACAATGGACTGCATGGACAAGACAAGAATCATAAAAACAGTTGCACCAGAGAGTAATCTGGAAATTGGGTGATGGAAAGTAAAGTCACATGGGGTCAAGTAATTCTTTTCCAGAGTAGAAAATAGATACTGGCCTTCCATCCTAGTGCAATGGAGAAGAGCTGCTGCAACTCCATCAAATCAAATGACTGTACCCATGGAAACTTCAAAGGTTCAATTTTTGAATGAATGTAAAATAAAATTGAATCATATAAAAGAGAAAAATAAAACAAAACAAAACAAACTTTTTTTTAGCATTTTAAGCATTATTTATCAACATTAAAGTATATTTTTGGCTTTCATATAAGGATGTTAAAGAGTTGTGGGTGATAAATGATTAGTAAAACATATTTCCATTTATAGATGCATTAGAAAATGAATCTACAGTATAACAGCAAATAAAATCATCTATGCATGGACTTCTCCCACTTTAATATCTGTAAATGCAGTTTCGTTGGCAGCTCTCAGTTAACACAGTGGCCCACAAGTTTTGGTGGGATTGTCCCATGAGTAACCATCAGCAGGGCAAGGGATGGAGGGCAAGAGACAAGGAGCACCACTGGAGTTCATGAATGTGAGATTGAGCATACACCAAGCACAATGAGTTCCTAACGAGCACGTGAACTGTGTGCACAGTTGGTCAGACTAGCAAACAACACTTGGTAAGAAGCATCTTCAAGATCAAGGGCAGAACTGAACAGTGAGCTCCATTATGCTTACAAATGATACACAGAACTGTTTTGGAGCAGTTTTTTCTCTTGCTATTATTAGGCCTTACTTATGTACCACTTGGGTGTACAGGACAATTTACAACAGGCAGAATTTTTCAAACACAACATAATTCCCATCACAGAGTGCAGAGAGCCCAGGAGCAGTGGCAGTTTCAGTACAGTAAAAATAACTCAAGAAGGCACCACCTGGGCTCTGTGATACATGATCATACTGTGCTGCTCGTTGCAGCAGATTGCATGGGTCAGACAGAAGGAAAGCATTTTCTCTCAATGACCAATTGCAGAAAGGGAAGGCCCTGTGGGTGTGATCCTGATGAATAAGTACAGGTAATGTCCATGTTGGTGGTGTAATTTAAAGCATTAACATGGTAATTTCATGTTAATCAAGAGTATAATTTAAACTCCTTGTGGACTGCAAGCATTGCTTTTGGAAAGAGAGAAAGACTAAATGGAGAGTAAGTTACCAACCAGGAATGCCCAACACAGATCAAACATCTGCCTAACTATGTGGTGTGTTGATGTTGCAGCTTCTCGTGTGCCTCAGAAATCCAAAGTAAGAGTGTCTGGGACATGAGATAACAGTTACTGTAGGCTGAAAATACAGAGCTTTTTGTCCAGAATTGAGGCTGCTTGGTTATATCTACTGTAGTGTATCTATTACAGTGTCAAGGTATGTTCCTAGTGCTTGAAACTTAATCATGTGTATTGTTAATTCATTAGAACAGTTACTGGCAAGCCTTCAGAACATCCTATCACAATCTGCAGGTGTGGTTTGGGAGTTAGCAGAGCCTAGAGACCATTCCCAGCTGACTGTTTTCCTGTGCCGGTGGGAGAGAAGGTGATACTGTGGGTGGAGATGGCCAATCCCTGCCAGCTGCTAGGAACAGTCCTGGGTGTGTTCAGCCCACCCTGGGGATGTAGCCCTTGCATCTTGTGAAAGATGAGCCAGCTGGGAAGAACTAGGGTCAGATCAAGTTCCATATCAGTTGTTATTTTTTTTGCAACCACTGATTTTTCAGGGAGCCAAATCTCTAAGAAAGAATAGGTTCCATCTCTTTGGTTTGGACTGATGTATCTACATTGGCAGTCAATACATTGATTATTTGTGGTTTAATTAAGATGGTTGACTTAATGATGCCACAGAAATGGTTAGGACTTAATGACTGTTGGCCAGACACAGAGAAGTACACAGAAGATGGTGTGGCCACGCTGTCCTACACCACGCCTTTTTGCATCCAGCCTAGATCTGCCTAACACAAGACAAAATACAACACAATCATGCAATTATTGAGAAAAGTCCATCAAGAAACTGTTCACAGGATGCCATCCATTGTAGGACTAACACTTGGTATGGCCAATCCCCGTGTTCAGCATGTCTCATGGGGCTGACACATGGTGTCCCTTCATGTGTTTCTAGTTCCTGTGACTCAGCAGGATTTGATTGTGAGAGCCTGAGAAATCCAAAGCTCAGCCCACACGAGACAGAGAGGCTGCCGACAGGGTTGGAGAAGAGCTCAGAGCTGGCAGGGTTTGCACTGGCCAGCCAACCAAGACTGTGCATCTGCTCTCTGTTCATGGTTTACAGATTTTTATTGCTTTTTATAGCAACAGATGCTTTTAGTGGCACTTTTAGTCACACCAATGTTTTCTCACCTCTGCTTGGTCAAAAATCTACAGACTGTCCTTTAAGGTGTGGAACTTGCTAACAATGCCCAGGCTGTAGCCATGTCAAAAGAAGGTCACTGCAGTATTTTTGGCAGAGGAGGAGATACACATTGCATTAAAACTATCTGGAGATGGAAACTTACAACTGGTTGGTGATGGATGTCTTATTAGAAGCATGAAACCAGTGATCTGCAAGAGAGACCGATTACCTTTTCATATGAATTATTGCCTCCCTCTCCACCCATGCTGCAGAAAGCTGAGCTATAGATCTGAGACTACAGGATGGAAGGGAGACTGACTGGCAGGCTATGATGATGGAATTCAACCTGATGCTTTATCCCAAATCAGCTAGTTCAGTACATACAAGTCTGCAGACCTTCAAAACATGTAATTTTAAAAATCTGGATAGAGGTCAAAAAAAAAAAAAAAAGAATGGGGAAGTATTTAAGGAAAATGGGTTATTCTACTTGGTTATCACTAGGGTTTTTTAGGGTTCATCTTTGTAAGCTGTTGTTTTTAGGGTTCATCTTTGTAAGCTGTTGTCTTCTGTTTTAGAACTAAGTACTAGTCTTTAAGAGATGAGAGGAAACTTGAAATGATAATAGAGATTAGAAGAGGTACAAATTTATATTTTTTTAATTCTGTTTAAATACAGTGGACAACAATGAAAACAGCTGGAGCCCCACTAGAGGCCATACCAGACTGAAGTCAGGCAAGGGTAACAGTTTCTCAGTGTTTCCTTCATTTTTGTTAAGAAACCTTGCCAAATCTCCTTGAAGGAAAGAAGGAAAGGTATCAGTGACTTCAGAGCAGCAGGTAGTTTGAGTTCGATTGATCAGAGAATCACAGAATATGCCGAGTTGGAAGGGACTCACAAGGTTCATCGAGTCCAGCTCCTGACCCTGCACCGGACCATCCCCAAGAGTCACAGCATGTGCCCAAAAGTACACACACACAAATGGCAAAGCTGCAGTACACTCACAGTGTCTCACACTCCAGCAAACCAACCCTCAAGCAAGGTGTTTTGGGGTTGCTGAAAGCTGTCAGGGTCGCCTGACACCCACTCCAGTGGCTGGGCATCCCTCTCAGATGCAAGGGCTCAGCACAAATGCTTACCTTGGTGTATGAAGAGTGGAAGATCCAAACACACATCTGCGTATGGGGACTAGGCATGGCTTTAGGAAAAACTATAAAAAAACCGAAGAAACAGATATTTTAAAAGTAAAGTTTGCATTGATTCATTTTCATTTATCCATCTCGTTCTTTCCTTCATCTTTTCTGATCAGTAGAGATTATATACATAAATAAAGGTTTTTGGGCTAGAACTCCTACCTAGCTTGCCAGACAGATTTGGATGAAGGCTTTTGAGGCACATCATAAATATAGAATTACTGCAAATAAGACACAGAAATGACTTTTAGGGTCACTTTCCTCTTGCCATCCCTTTCCTTTCACACAGTAAGACAAGCCATGCTTGCTGTCCTTGTAGCCAGCAGCTGCAAGCAGCAGGGGACATTCCATGGAAGTCCCCTGGACAGGGCACACAGGACATTTCTAAGGCTGGGGCAAGCAGTAACGAGCAGCACTTCACTGCAGCCACAGGGGTTATCGGATTTTTCAGAGCATGGCACAGGAGCATTACCGCAACTGGGTCACTGTGCCACTGGTGACCACAAGAAGAAAAATACAGCAATTTAGCAAATTATCTGTAATCCAGGATAAACAAAAACACATTTTCACTTAGCATACTCCCTGAAGTCTCTAATTGCTCCTTTCCAACTTTTTACTAGAATAAACACTTTTGTTATTAATGTAACGGAAGCAATCTGTCTTTGAGTGTGCTTTTTTGTTTTCTTCCAAAGGCTGTCCACAGGGAGGAATTAGCATGATCCTGAGCTAAATGGTGTCTTCATTTGCAACAGTGCAGCCCCACTAATTTCAGAGGCCTTCAATTTCTCCGCCTCCCCCATGTGGGAAGGCTGGAATAAATAATTAAAAATGCCGGCCCTCCTCTTTCCTTTCCACTGGTGTGGGGGAAATGAGTCTTGAAGTGAACAGACTACGTGGGGTCCTCTGGAGAAGTAAGACTGTGAAAAGAAGGGAAGGAAAAGTCGGAAACACACTCATGGATGTGGGACATGTAAATTAGAATCTAGGAATTAAGAAGCATTTACTGGATGCCACAAACTTTGTCTCCAATGAGTTTTTTTTTCCCCTCCAATCTACGGAGAGAGTAACAATGGTCAAAAATTTAGGCAAGGTGTTGCAGATGACTGAGAACAGGTGTCTTTGACCAGGAAAGCAAAGCATGACAGCATTGCTACATATCATTTTAGGTGATCCATAGAGCAGTTCACACAGCCCAGATTGCCTATGGATGAGGCAGGATCCCATGCTCAGAAACAAAGCTAGCCACACCTTAAGATCAATATGCTAATTCAAACACTGAGATATCTTGTGTCCTTCATGTAATACTTCCCAATTTATACCTATTACTGCACAATCTGTTGAACTCTATGTAAAATATTCTAAGGACAGTTACTGATTATTTACTAATATGTTGCAATAAAAAACCCTGCTAATATACTTACATTGGGCTTTAGTTTATTAACAATTAATCAGGAAAGTTTTTTTCTCATCCCATAGGAAATCAGGGCCAAATCCAACTTTAGAGGTTCACACTTGTATTCCTGTTTGCTCCTAGCTTTACTAAAATAATTTCCTTAGGTGAGTACTACTGTAAATGCTTTCATAGGTTTTGCTAAGGACTCATCGTCATCCATCCTAACTACCCGTCTGTACCTCTGCTGGCACCACAAAAGAACACTGAGGCAGCTGAAAAACAAAACCAGTACTGGGAGAATAATGAAGTTCTGATCATTTGCAGTCTGCTTCGATTTTCCTTTTGTTTGCATTTGTCAGAAGACTGGGAAATGCCTCTGCTGAAGGGGAGATGTGCTGTGGATGGAAAAAATGTGAGTAGGAGATTGGATAAGGTATACACAGCATCTGCTCTCCACGTGAAGCCAACCTCCTGGCCACTTGGCAGGACTGCTTTCTTAAGTCCATGCTCATCATGGTGATACCTGCAGCCTCTCTGAGGATATGCCATCCGCTTCCTCCATCGGACCCTAAGTGAACGTAGTTACATGCAAGAAGGTTTAAAATGCAGCATAGTCTACAACCAGTTTCTTCACAAGATTAGCTAACTGAAGTATGTATTTTCAGCTATATGATGCCTCTGTAAACAGGCATGTTGTGAACAAGACAGCCTAAGAGAAGAGAGATGGAGAAAAGGATAAAGAAAGCTTGGAAAATGGGGGTTTGGAAAGGAATGGAGACGCAGAGAGAGAAAATCATGCAGAAAAACTGTCTGTCATTTCTGAGACATGGATAATGCTCCTCGACAGCATTGATCCTCATGCAAGCAGGCAGTGCAGTTACTGCCTGCTGAAGGAATCTGTCATTAAGCAGGCGAATATGTTTTAAAAAAAAACACAAAACTTTGTACCTTTTTTTATGTATGGTTTTTGGGATGTTTCTAAACAACCACGTCAAGGCCCTTGCCTGCAGGCTATTGTTGTCCACAGTGACTCTCCATCTGTCTCAGATGCACACAGGGAAAAACCACATTCATCATTATTGATTACTTTAGGTCTTGAAGGCCTTTGTAATGGAAAGGGCCGATGTCAGTGTAAGACAATAGATAGAGTGAGACCTTTCCCAGGCTTCTTTGTTTAGGTTCAGCGGGTGCCTCAGGCACTTTGTGTATATGTCTAAACCAAACATCAGTCAGAAACCTGTCATGTCCATGAGATGCAAAAGGCTGGTATCTCAATGTGTGAGAGAATTGCATAGCCAGGGTCAAGTTTACTTTGAAGACTATGTCATGAAGGGAGAAATGTTCTGTATTTTTAATTATTTCAATGACAAAAGTCAGTGTTGTTCAATTCTAGGGTCTCAGATTGTCTTAAAACTAGAGATAGGATCCAGAGTTGAGTTGCAGCTGGGACTTTGACATCATGAACGCTCACAAACACTGGAAATCACCCATACTCACTGCTTCATTGTAAGTCTTGTCCATAAAATCAGCGGGCAAAACTATTCCTGTTGAGCAAACCCACAGTACTTCATCCTATGGGAACAAACTGGGATACAAAAAGATGATATGTAAAACTGAACTGCAGTAGCAGTACCAGTTTCTGTCGATATTTTTGTGTCACCTACTATAAGAACCCAGAGAAGTGCTGTGACCAGACACCCTGTATTGTAAATGGATGCAGAATAAAGCTTAAAAGGCTTTACCTTTTGCCATCTTGTTTCTAAAACAATTATAAAAAGTCATTCCATTTTGGGAAGGCAAAGGGAGTGAGAAATGGGAACAAATATTTAGAAACATACAAAGAGATTTAGCAATGAAAATTTTTGCATAAATTTTTGCATAAATTTTTTCTTTCCTTTTTCCGTCATATGGTTCCTTATACAAATAAACACAGCATAGGTACTCCATCCAACTTCACAATAAGAGAAACCTTTTAACCATTTCCTTCTTTCCATATTTGATTTTATTTAAAAATAAAACATTACATTTGCTATACTGAAATTTCAGCTTGAACTATTTATACAGAAACATGGGGAAATGTAGAAACAAAAAAAAAGCTGAAGACCGTACCCTAAAAACATACCTTAAGTCTAAATGCAGGACAGTCAACTAAAAAGCTGTCTGTGGAGTACAACAGGCTCTTGAGGAAACAACTGTAGGGGAAGTTTTATTGCTTTCTTTTTTCTGAGCTGCACCTTCCAAGATTAATTTCTGAATTTTATCACTTCACTGAAAAAGTCAGGTTTCTGACTAAGCCTGCACCACCACCTCAGCTGAATGCTAGAAAAATATAAGTAAACAGCGTTTCACTAACAGCAGCTCCATGATTCAGAATTTCTCCAGCTAGATTCATCACATGTTATAAAGGCTTACCTCACAGACTGACCAGGAAAATTCCCAGATTAGAGTGCCTTGTTACATCACAGGAGGCTCATAGGCCTGCACTAGCCTCCCATTGAGATGAGGGATGCAGACTCCTCTCAGAATGTAAAAGGGATTTACAAAAATGGAAATATTTTGGGGTAGTTTAGTAGCTGTTCAATAGTGTTCCTGCAGGGTGTTCTCCTCTGTGACACCATCTGTGCTGTGTTTGGCCAAGTGCTCCCACTCACACAAACCCCACAGCTGTGCCTAAAGCCAGCACTAGCAATATTCCATGGCCCTGTCTTCAAGCTCAGTCATTCCTCTTCAGGTATTCTGAAGTGCTTTGCACTACTGTCACTGTGAAACTGTCTTGGAAGAGCAGTGAGACCAAGGACTCCCAGGGCCACATTCAGGTACTTGCATTCGAGAAATAAATTTGTACAAGAAAAATCTCCGGAAGCCCGTTTTTGATTGGAAGTGGCTAATGGCAGGTGTTTTTGCAACCATGCCTATCCAAAAGTCATCTTGACTCTGCAGGGCACCTCAGCCCCTTGGGACTTGCACACTTCCACCCTCACTTCCAGGGTTTTCATTGGCAAATGAAACAGTGCATGGGAACATTTCTGGTCACTGGGATAGGTTTGTCCAGACTAATTAACTCTGAGGATGGCCCATGGTATTAGATATGCCCACATCAACCAGCTTTCTCTCAAGCAATTCCTGAGCATGGTTTGGGAGCTGGAGGGTTCTAGGGACCTGTCCCAACCACGCATGTGGCCTCCCAGCTGTGAGGTAAAAAAAATTCCTGCCACAGATGTGGACCAGTCTGTAAGCCAGTTGACTTCAGTGTCCAGGAAGATCTTCATGCATTTAATTTATTAGTGCAGATCTAGCTGAAGACAGGGAAATACGGTCTGTCCCTGGTTTACCTGACCCTCTCTGGTGCTGATGTCAGTGCACTGGAGCCACATCAGGAAGGACTGAAAGATCAATAATCACAGAGAGTAAGTAAGAAAGGATCTGCATTCATCCTGTCACCCAGAGTGCTCCCATGACTTGGGGAGTGGGTTCTTGTTCCCGCTAAGGATTCATTGTGCATTTCTATCTAATTGCTCTTTAATGGATATACATTCCCGAGGAGCTGAAACGGGAAAATCGCTGTAATTGTGTCAGGACAGAACAAGCTCTATGGAGCTCTATTTCCATTTAAAGAGAGGGATTTTTAATTATATCTATGAAGGGAAAACCTCATGCAAGCCATTAATTGCTCTAGTCGATGACTAAAGAAAGTAGTACGTAATTCAAACATACATTTGAAAAAATATGGATGAATCAATACAAAATTAATTTTTAATAATGGCAAACTTCCAGGACTAATTAACTGCGTAGGCTCATATACATGATAACAAAGCATGGATAAAATTTGAAAAAATAATTAGAAAAATAATTCCCCCAAATACTGATTCAAATCAACTGAAGTTAGTAAAAAAATTAATGCTGAGTCAGAAAAAATTTAATCTCTTTAAAAAAGGGAAAATCTTTCTTTTAGTTACAAATAAACTCAATGGCTTTAAATAAATGGTAAATAAAGCTACTTAATCTCAAAAGAAAGAAAATTACGTCTTATATGTCAGCTAATTGATTAATTATTTAAGTTTATTCAAGTTTTAGTTTTGGAATTCAAGCAAATGCTAGGATTGTAAAAAAAATACTGTGGCACATCCTTTCAAACATACTAATGTATTTTAATGTGACTTTCTGAACATGTGTTCAAAGCTATTTTTGGAAGACATGGGAAGACTAAGACATGGGCCATGTTATATTCCATTTCAAGGTATTCAAAGTTTGTATTTGCACTATTATTTTTATTAATTTATTGTTTTCCCTTTTTTTAAAATGTCCTATTTTTAATTATTTTTCTAGGTTGTTAATCAAAGTAAATTGTGCACTCAAAAGTTCACATGTAATTCCTACAAAAAAATCACATCTGTGTTCATGGCATCTGCTACTGACACAAATAAATATGAGATCCTCATTCTTAAAAGGCTGAGCCTTTAAGTGGCAGAGCTGTGAGAAAACAAGATTCAGAATGGAGCGGACTAAGGTAACAGTCAGGGTTAATGGAGGACAGAACCAAACAGGTGGAGGATCACTGAGGACAGCTACAGAAGAAACAGGAGGGACCACAAGGTTTCCAAATCCAAAACTACAGCTGCAACTATAAGATCATCTTTCAGTCAACAATACATTGGAGGCTGCTTTTTTTTTTAACCCTGTTTTTTTAAATGCAGACTTTGAATTCCTACCTTTGTCAAGATTCAGGCTTGAACATGTTCACCTCAAAATTATGACAGCATTTGTATGACAAGATGCTGCTTGGTAGATACAAAGAATGAGAAAACCCTTCTGACAGAGTTTCTGATTTTAGCACCCACTAAGTACAAAAATAAATGAAATTGTTTCGTTTTCACATTTTTTACACCTAGATGAATGCCAACAAACATTAATGCTAATTTCTGTGAGCTATTCCAGCATAAAAACAGAAGGAAGCCCTAGGTATACTCATAGATGAATCAGTAACTGTCAATGAGGACAGAATCATTTTTTTCTGAGTTTGCCTCATAGTAAAATTGAAGTACTTTGTCTTTACTGATTTTTTTTTTCCAAAACTAAAGAAGAGCACATTATCTACCCTGAAGTAAAAATACATCTCTCTCAGTAAAACACATTCCACCTGGATTTCACAGTGAATTCTGAAAATTATATATCCCTTCTCATGCTTTTCCAGCCATAATATTGATCGCTACGTAAAATTACTGAGTTATTTCAGCTATCACTGTCTTTTGAAGGTTATACAACTTAAAATAGTTAAACTAACCTTTAGTTTGGCCTTTGTAAGCCATCAAAACATTATTGGAAGCAGCTCTATTTAACCATTGATGATTTTTAGGTACATTTGAAGTAATATCTGAAAACTGAAGGCCAGTGTCTCCTTTGGGAAGATTAAATTCCACTTCCCACACAGTGTCCTCTAACATTTTTAAACTTTACTGAAAGTAAATCAGTCATTGAATGAAGAACATTTTCTACTATTTATGAAATGAACAAGCCAAGAAAGAAAAAAAAAATTAGTTAGCCACCAGCTTCCTCATCCATGTGACCCCCACAATGACAGATTCTTCTTGAAGGAATTTAGACATTATATACAATCTCAAAAGAGGCTGGTGAAACAGTTGTGAGAGTGAATGCAGACAAAAAGCATAAGATACCAAACCATGCTTGGGGATAAACGAGTTGTCAAAACCTGAGCCCTCATAGTTTTAAAAAGCTCTGAGGAAAACAAGCAAAATGGAAGTGATTACCACAGCAGGGCAAGAAGAAGGGAATCTATCTGAAATGCTGAATATTTTGTTCATATAAACAAATTCACTGCATGTTAGATGTCTGGTAGTCATAATACATTCTTATAAAATAGAAAAAACCCTGACCAACCGCTTTTAGATGTGGTCCTTTGTGCAGTGATTTAATGGGAAGGGAGTGGTGACCCTTTGCAGAGCAGTGATCTGGAACTGTGGACTTGATGGAGGGAGGCTGGCAGGGGCTGTAGGATGATGTCATTGCTGCCTGACAACACATTCCTGGCTTGCCTTGGTATTTCTCGCTGGACTGACTATGTTCCATTTGTCAGAATTCCTTGAATTGTGCAGCTATAAACATATGTACAATTAATTTTCTCATATCATGGACTTAACCTTATAGTGTCCTAGTTTGTCTTATTCTAGTGCTATTGCTGGTATAATGAATTCATTTATTCCACTTCCTATCCATAAGAGTGAATGCAAAGGATTTTTAAAGAATACCATTAAGCATTTTAAACCTTCATATACAAACATTTTCAGAGAAGAGGCTAGTCATGAGTCTTGTTCCATTTTCTCCTGTCCAAAACTCCCATGTCTCTTCTTACAGAAAATATCTCAAGGTTAAACCCTACCTGCACTGAAACAGGAGAAAACATCTTAATGAGATAGGTATTATAAGAAGAAGAGACACATTTTTCATCTTTGTTTTCATAATGAAATACTTAGACAGTAAAAAAATAGAGCTATGAGATTACTTTAAACATGTTTCTTTGTACTGTCCATGCTAACCACACCTTGGTGATTATAAACATAAGATAGTCTCCTTGATTCCAGAAATGTCCCACAAAGTCATCTACAGCTTCCAGCAAAGGGTAACCAAAGCCTAAATGATGACTTTGATTACTCTTCAATATGAGTAAATTTGGTCATTTTAAAGGACAAGTTCCTTTTATTTATTACCAACAAAGAAGATCTAAAGGAGTAAGAAGGTAGCATAATTTCCATTTGGTCTTTGTTCTGTGCAGGTGAGGAGAATTATGTGCATCAGGATTTGCCAGTTCAAGTATGTTGGAAGGAATAAGACTGCTTCTCCACACTGTTTCCTTGAATACATTAAGCTTTCCTGCCAAGAAGTGTATAATTGTGGATTTACTCTCAGGATGGCTCCGGTGGACAAATAGAGCTTCATGTGCAAAGCAGCCATGTGTACGAAGTGGCACGATTTTTTGGCTGTTTGAGCCCTGTCCTACAGCTCAAACATGGAGACTTGTCTAAGAAGATCCTACTTCTTTCCTACCCAGTATGTCCCCTTCACTGGTTAAAGCCAGTGTTTTAAGTTGGACTCAAATTCCTACAGAATGTTCTTCACATAAAAGCATCTGCATCAATGAGGCAGTTTTCTACTTTTAGGAAGATCAGGAGACTGAGACCCAAAGTGCACCCACAGCATGTAAAGCCTTCATTCCCTTTATTTCACGGAGGTGTTTAAACTTTTTTAAAGGACAGACACATCCTATGGCATTTAATACCTAGATGGCCAATGACAACAGATATCTAATTCAAATCCCCGAGGTATTGTATTTGAAAATGTTGGCCTAGTGGTTTGACATGCACTTGAATAACTAGCTATGGTCAATAGGGAAGTTCTGAAGACAGGTAAGTATTTTACTAGGTAAAATCATTTCCCTTTAGTTCGTGTAGAGATAGAGTAAAAAACTTACTGTGACAGAGGGAAGTTAATTCAGCTTTGGATGGGAGTAATTGAGTTTAGCAGGAATCCTTTTAGTGATGAGGAAGGGGACTGAAAACACTATGTGAATTATCTCAGGTTGTAGTTCTACAGCTCAGCTGCTCCATTCTCCATTCTCTGGCTCCAGTGCTGCAGCATTAACACTGAAAAGAGCAAATACAAAACAGTGAATTTTCCACAGATTAGTCTGCAACCAGTCAGTGTGATAGCCAAGTAATAACTGCAGTAGCTCAAGTGCATTTCTCTTTCTTCAGAATAGCTTCTGATATACAGAAGCCTTAGTGCTCAGACCTCTGCTACCAAGGTGGGATCTATTCTCTTTACATTAAAGGCAGAATATCAACAAGCTGACTAAAGAGGAACTATTTAAAATGAGTTTATGTCATCTGAAGAATAAACAGGTTAAGTTTGGTTTCTAACTTTCATTGTTTTTTAAAGAACAGAAGGAGCATCCTTTAGTCTACAGAGGTTCTTCAGCCATAGGCAGATACTGGGAGAAGAGGTGCTCTAAAGGAGCTGGCTGTCCAGTGTGCCACTGCACAACCACAGCCACCGCCCGGCATGCTACTTCAGTCCCAGTGGAGTGAGCAGGGTCAGCCACTGCTAATATCACCAAGTTGCTCAGCATCCAGCTGTCACCCCAGCACACTCCCAGCCTTCATGGAGTCAGGGGATCCAGGGGGACCCATCGGCAGGGGATCACTGTAGGAGCAGCCCACAGGATGCACCTACCCAACCATGACCAAACTTCCTTTTGTAGCTGTACCATAAGGGCAGAGCAAAAGGCAGACAGGTTTGAGCCTACTACCTACAGTCATCCTCCTCACCAGAAATGCAGAGCTCTGAAGTCACAGTGGTGATCAACATGCTATAACTGAGCAATCTAAATTCATATCTATTCCAGAAGACTGAACTTGAAAATGTTTCTTCTGACCTTTCTCAAATGCCATTCTTTATCATTGCCAAGCAGAATTCCAAGCAGTTTAATAAGAGAAAGATTTGGAGTGGTGATGGATGTGTTTGGAGGTTATAACTATTTTTCAGTTTTGAAGACATTTTAAACACAAGCTAAGCAAAGTTTTTTAAGGCTCCTAGACCTCTGACCAACTCAGAAAGTTGTTTCCCTGCACCATGCCATCCTCATCATGTCAAGGAAGTTGTAAGAGGCTTTCTCTTTTATTCCAGTCCAGTGGCACACATTTCATCTTGTCACGCAAAGGAAGGCAAACAAGGCAGTGGAGGAGGAGTGTGAATTTACTCTGCTTATCTAAGCTCTCGGGTAGGTCATGAATGTCCTGATCACTGGAACGTGACCTGGCATGGCACTGCAGTGAAGCAGTTTAGCAGGTGGTAGAACTGTGGTGATACAAAGGAAACACTGTATCAGTGATTTCAATTTGTGTCTGCATGTGCAGGTGTCATAGTTAAGCCCTTCCATTTCAGGAGGCACTTCTGATCCTAAGCACTCATTTATCAAAGATAATAGTATAAATGTGAAAGGCAAGTTAGAAACTAATTGCTATAATAGCCCTTCTTATAGACCAATTGCCAATGACATTATCTGTTTTCATCATCCAAAAAGAACAAAGCCAGTTCCAGTCACAATGCTTTTCCTACCAAACAGCTATCGGACACATATTTCTCCCCACTAAACTCAGAATAGCTGTTTGCACTGTTTAAAATGAAGTGGGAATTTTCTCCCCATAACTACCTGGCACACAATCACAGGGATGCCTTTGCTATCCTGGACTCCAGAACTGAGTGGTATGGATGCCAGTCAGCACACTCTTGAGAAAGCTGTGCACTCCCATCCAGGAGTCCATTGGTACAAAGAGGTGACACAGTCCTTCTAGCTCCTGTCTGCATGTGTGTATTGGGGAAATCTTTCTTGTGGAAGATGTGAGTGCCCTTCTCCACGCTACAACTGTTTTTCTGAAGCCCTTACAGGTTCTTACAGAGGGAACGACCTTACTAAACCTCCCTTTTTAGTCTCTGTACTCACCTAAGTGGAGGCAAGACACTTCAGTTGCAGGCAGGTATCTCACTATTCAAAATTACTTCAAAGGCATCTTCTTCCTTTGACTTAAATCTGAATCCCAGACTTGTTAGGCATGTAACAACCTAGAAGACAATTACATTCTTCCCAGCTATCTGTCTGCTATCAAAGGCAGACAGAGGGACAATTGCTCTTACTCTGGAGCACTGGGAGCAGCATTATTATTTACACATAGTGTTAGGAGCAGTCTGCCTTGTGAATTCTGATCATGTCTATCAATCATTACATTAGCAGAGAAACTCTGGGAATTGTGTGTGTGCCATCTTGTTCAGGCAGATTACTCTTGTACAGTATGTTGTCCTCCTCTTCTGCTACTATAATAGAGGGTGTATTAAGCTTAAAAAAATGAGAGAAAAAAATGTTTACTTCACCTCTCTTGTTCCCTCTTGGAGACCAGAGGGAAAGCCATGACAGTAAGAAAAAATGTATTGTGATTATAAAAGGCTTGGTAGATCCTTATTTATGAAAACGGGTGTGATTCTATACCATGGTGTACAACGTGCTTCCCACGTAAGAGTCTCATTGGGAGCCGTTGGCTCCAAATGAACAGCAGCAATTCTGCTGACTCAGAGAGGATGAAAAAGGCTAGAGGTTAATGCTAAATAACTACTTTTAAAGGAATCTGTATTTCTTAAGAAAAAGGAACTAAAGTTTTAAACTAACTGTATAACAAATGGTAGGCTTTTTACTGCTAGGTGTTGTGCTAGTTTCATGGCTTACGGCTCTATTGTCTGTGTAAATTACAAAAGATCAGAAAAGTAAGTTCTTTCTTTTAATATATATCCAGCTACAAATAAGCAACTAATCAGTGAGCAATATGTGAAGCTGTCTTAGTAGAAATGGCCTTTCAGGGAACACAGAGTGAAATCAAGCTTCCTCTATTTGAGACTGACAGTTAAAAGAAAGGTTTTAATCCAGGGGGTTTCTTGTGTAGGTTTCCTTGTATTTACACATACAACAAGTCTTGAAGAGCTCACTTTTAAGCGTACAAAATGAAAACATCTTGCATCAAGTTCTTTATGATGGTGACCCTCCAAAACTATGACCCTCTCCCAACATTCTGATTTTTATTTTATCTAGACTGTAGTGTGGAGCAAGAGCAAGGAAAATGCACACCAGAGGAAGTACTACATGGGTAGATTCTCTACCTGGGCCTTTTTCTTCTGTCTTCACAACACCTGCCAAACAAGTATTTCAGAAGAACTTGGAGAAATGGAAAGGGGGTTTATTCTCTTGTGAATTAAAAAAAGAGTCATTTTCATAAACACCACACAGCTATCACTCAAACTTCACAGATGGATAATAATGTGTGTGTGATATTTTAGGAGCCAGTGTTAAAAAAATCTCCCACCCTTTTTTTTTGTAATATCTTTTTGAAGTGAAAATTGTGTTTTGCCAAACCCATACTTTTGTCTACAAAGTTCCTAATTTTATGGGTGTTCTCCATGCATCTATCAAGTCTAGAAATATTCATTTGTTTCATTCATACCCTCCACTTTTTTCTTTCATTCACCAGAAGGAATTTGCATTTGCACCAGAACAACTGAAATCCAAGTTTTCCCTTTTCCAATCTAATTCTGAGAGCAAAATGAAAAGTAAAGAAAAAATTTTTCAGTCTTTATTGATCAATGACTCATGATGGGACTTTTTGTGTGCACTCTTAGGATAAATTCATGAGCCATAGGAAAATGTGGGTTAAATTAAACTATTTAGTAATCAATGGAACACCCAGCTGTGCTGTGCAATGGTTACAGACCAAAAGCAGCCATGATTTGAAGGAAATTTGCTGAGTCAAACCAATCAAGTTTTGTTCCCTGAAGCTGCAAGTTTCATTCAAAAAGCAAGTGTGGAGATTTCATACTCTTAGGTAACTGCCCAACATGTGATTTCATATTTGGCTTGTGCCCTGCTATAGTAATTGTAGAAAAAAATCAATCTTCTAGCAATCACTGGAGGATATGTTAGGTTAAATAAGGACTGGTGGATTCATAGATCTGTAAAAAACAGTGGGGAAGGTGCAGAATAATAATTTTCATTAATCATCTGAAAATAAGTTCAGAATTGCTGATAAAATATGCAGGTATCACAAAGGTTAGAAGAGCAGTCAGAGCAATTTGTCTGCTCTGTACACCATGCCCAGTCAAGCAAAACGTGTTTTCAAAACAGAAGTTTGGGCAACTGAGAAGAAAGAATGAAGATCAGCCCTTCACAAGGGGAACTGCCTTGGGGCTCTACAAGACAGCTAATTGAGCAGAACACCTCATATTTAAAAGCATAAAAGATTTTTGGATGAAGAAACAGGGCAATAATACTGAGTGGCAAAGGGATGGCACGTTCTCTGCATATAGCACCCATAAGCTCACTGCTAGAACACAGTGTTCTTTGGGGGGATCCAGCTTCAAAAGAGGAGGATGAAAATCTGCAAAGAGTTTAGGGATGGATGGTTAAAGAAGGAAAATACAGCTGTTTGCTGGAGACTGAAAAACCTTATCTATTTATGTTTATTCAGGAAGTTAAGAAATTACTTGATTACAGCCTACATACATTTACAGGGAGGAAGGGTTTGAACAAAAATAATGCCTAATGAGATACATTACTTGGAAGATGAATTCAACAAATTCAGCCTTGGACTCTAAAGTTCAGTGACAATAACAAACCAGTACTTAATAGATGTGTGGCAGATTTACCATCTGTTAAAGTTTTGAGTACAAAACTGGATGGGGATCCAGTTTTCCTCGCCTACCCCCCTTTGGAGCATGACACTGCAGAAACACAAGAGAATGAGCCCAGAAAAGGGTTTCTGCTTGTCCACACCACCAAACCCTTAACTCACTGCCTGGCCCTCCTTCAGGCCACGGCAAGCAGCTCTCCCTGAAACAGTGACACACGTGTTGTGGCCAGTTCAGACACTTTCCTGTGCTCTGCAATACCCTCAGGAGAGAAGACAGTACAGCTTCTCCAACGGTGATGGAATGATGGAAATTTTCCACACCTGAGGAACTATTAAAAAGAACAAATAAATCCATCCATTTGAGCCTCATTTCCCTTATCTCTGCTCGTAATAACTCTTTCCCTACTATTTTACACTACTTCATCTTTCACAGTTTTAGCTTACTGCACATAATATGCCAACTCTAGCTACCTCCTTGCAACTGCTCTGTTAGCCATTCAGACACAACAAATTCAGTACTATCAAAAATGCTAAATAAAAATGCCGCTGCAGCAAGCAACCTCATGCTATAATATACATATACAATATAAAAAGTATATAGTAATATGTTATCATAGCATTATATGTTCTGTTTATATAATATATCTATATTATATATTTATTTTTTTTATTTATATGATGTTATAGATATAAAATATATCTCTCTATATATATATATAAAAATATACCTCTGTAATACAATGTATTAGACAAAACCTGCCAAAAAACTTTTTTCTGTTGCAGGAAACATGGCTCTTCTTGTTTTCACATGATATCAAGTGTGCATTTCCTTTAATGACTAAAAAATGTATTAATGGTCTTTGAATCAGCCAAAGCCTCAGCAAGTAAAAGTATAGTTTCATATCATCACAAGGCTGGTAAAAGAACTTATCCTTTGAAAAATGCAAACACAAAGGAAATATAGAGAGGTGCCTGTAAATTGTCTAAAATTACAAGCAAGCAAGCAAGCAATTTTACATGCTTACTTTTTAGTCCATTCCCAGGTGCATGATGGTGGTCCCATGAGCTCCTGGAGCGGATCACCAGTCACATGCCCTGACCTCTACACACTGCACTGTACCATCATTAATGTTCCTATGCAAATCACCCTGACCTCAGGTGGCAATTCATCCCAAAATCACTGACACAACAGAGCAAGAGAACTGAAACTCACCTCTTGCAAGGAGAACAGAGCCCTTCATCTTCCAGCTGACACACATTGTCCCCTAACTGCTTCCTCTAAGGGACAACAGCCTATCTCCTGAGTCCATACATTTAGAGTTGTAACTGGTGGATTGTCACTACGGAGGGCAGGGGGTATCAGAATTGCTTAAGGCAACACAATAATTCATAACATGGTAGGGATAATTAAAGTCACCACAAAATCCATTAGTTACCAGAGATGGCTGACTGTCAGAGCTGGTTGGAATATTTAACTCTGTTTTTTATGGCAGATACATAGCATGACAGAGAAATGCCTTGAATGTCTCATCCTGAGTGGCTTCTGTTCAAAGCACTGCAGAGTGTTGTATAATGCAGATCACATTTCTGGCCAAATAATCATAACATGTTTGCTAGTATCAACAAAGCCCAAATTCATAGGCATAGAGATGTAAAAAATCTCCAAAGAGAAGATATATTCCCAATATGAAAATAATGATTGATGCAGTCTTTCTTTCTTTCTTTCTTTCTTTCTTTCTTTCTTTCTTTCTTTCTTTCTTTCTTTCTTTCTTTCTTTCTTTCTTTCTTTCTTTCCTTCCTTCCTTCTTTCTTTCTTTCTTTCTTTCTTTCTTTCTTTCTTTCTTTCTTTCTTTCTTTCTTTCTTTCTTTCTTTCTTTCTCTCCTACTTATGCAGTAGGAATTCCTGCCCCTAATGTGTTTGGTGCTGTCTTCTCACTACGGCCCTGCCCAGGCAGTGCTGGCTTGGCAGCCCATGGGCACAGGCTGGCCAGCTGGCTGAGCTCTAGCAGCTTTCCTTTCTCAGTAGCACAGATGTGCATCACGTCCTCCCAGTGCAACTATTTTCATAAAACTCTAAATACACAGACTGTAATGACTCTGAGACTGTCACCCCTCTGAGAGTTTGGACTTAAAGCGGCCAAGGATTTAGTAAGGTATGAGGAAGAGAGTGGGAAGGTGTTAGACAGACACTGTGATCATGTAGGTTGCATTTCCCTCAGAAACCATTTAGTAATTTCATTAGAGTGCTACAAGAGGCACAGAAAATGTTTCTCAGCTGTAAAATTTGCTTCACCAAGATACCTACAGAGCTTGCTCTGCTCAAGTCACCAAAATGGAGGCTGAGAGGTAACATGGTTTTTGGTGAATAAATGCTCTCCCAAGAGGAAAATAAAGATTTTTTTTTTAATGTAATAAAATAAACTGTCAAGAGAATCAACCATTTCAATACATAAAGACAGATAAATCTGAAAAAAACAAGGAGGTTAGCAATACATTGATTAATTTCTGGCATGTACTGGACAAGTTTTAGTTTCAGCATCCCTCAGTGTGCTCAGATGAGGGACTGGTGACTTTATCATAGGACATGACTTGGTCAGAGACACAACACCAGGCTCGGTGTAAAGACTGTCTATGTAATAACTGAGAGTCCAAATAACTAAAAATGCCATTTTGGATGATCTTGTGGACTTTTTTTCATTTAAAAGTCATTGAGTAAAAAATTAAATGCCAAGTTAAAGTTGTCTGAAATCCAGATGTATAATGAAAGTGACAAAATGCAGTTATGAGGACAAGGATTGGTTGTACACTACATTACTGAATTACAATAGCATGCCTTCCTCCCTTCCTTCTTGCTGAAGTATTACTTACTAGAGCTCATAAAGTGACTAATGTATTAAAAGCTTAAAGTTTTGGCTACATTAGCCACAGAAAGGTTAGAGTGAACGTTGCAACAATGTCCATATTAGAACGTAACTTCTCTGTTTTAACAAATCATGATGCTGCAGCTCACAACAGCAATAAAACTGCAGTGCTTATAAATCACTCCATAAAAGAGAGTGATTTTATTTTTCATGATAGCAAGGCTAGGAATATTTCAGTCCCAAATGACTAAAACAATTCTTTGTTTAAATAGGAAGGAAGCATGGGAAAAAATCAAGGAAAGCTGGATATGCTGTGCTTAGAGGGAGAGCCTTATAAGTCAGTAATGACAATGTGTTATTTTGAATGAGGAGAGGAAAGGGAAAACAGTGACATAGCAAAGAGATATTTTAACAATAACACTTTGGAAGTCTCATGAATAGATTCCTGACCTTTACTGCAAAACACTGAGGCACAAGGCTCCTACAGAGGTCTGCATTCATTTTACAAAAATAAATAGTATCAAGGCATTGTTTTAACCAGTCAGAGCAAACACACACATGAGGATTTGTGCTTTAGTGTTGTATTTCAGGCAAACATGAACAAGCCCAAGAATAGAAAGAAGTGAAGCACAATGGAGGGAGTTTCATTCAGACCCCCTGATTCTTCTTACTTTAATTAACATGTTTTCCATGTTTTTTGAGTGGTGATGGAAAGAGTTTGAGTTAATACTGTTTCCTGAATGTGGTTTTTGTGCTGTAGATTTCTCACAATAATTCTATCCTACCTTAGCACACAGTGTCTGTCTAGTGTGTGCCACACTAGATAAGGTGGGGAGCTGCACAACAGTAGAGCTGAATGACGCTTGCAGAAATAATGAGCTACATTTCCATGTGCATGTAAACACCATGTAGTCATCAGTACACTATCGCCGTTGACTTGTGTCACTTAGATAGACAAGCTTCCCCTGCTGCTTTTCATATGCAGGCAGTATTAAACTGTGTAGTCTCAGGGACACCACAGAGATGCAAACCTTACAGGCCAGGCCAACATGCTACAAATAGTAGTTGTTCCGCTTGTATGCAAGTAGCCTCCTTGGCTGAAGGGCTACCAGCTTCCAGGAACTACAGGGCCACACTGCTGTGAAAATGCAACAAAATATGAAACAGGAATAATCTGCACTGAACTCACAGCTTGTGTTCACTCACATCTGGTAGCCCACAACACACACTCTGCTATGAGTTGTACAGTCTCCAGCCTTTAGCAATGATCTGACTTTTCAAGGTGAGAGAAGAAGACAAAGCAAAAGGTGATATTTGTAATTAGCAATACAGTTGTAGTCTACACATTCTGTGCTACCATGCCCTTTA
Organism: Pomatostomus ruficeps; assembly: GCA_013400735.1. Taxonomy (NCBI): domain Eukaryota; kingdom Metazoa; phylum Chordata; class Aves; order Passeriformes; family Timaliidae; genus Pomatostomus; species Pomatostomus ruficeps. The sequence continues at coordinate 26,919 of VYZT01018054.1, read as the reverse complement.
AAATAAACAAGGGGCCATAGGGGAAGAGTTTGTGGAAAGCAATGCATTTGTTCTAACCACAGCTCAGAGGCAGTGCTGGCAAGCAGCAAAGCAATAGCATCCCCACACATGGCACAGAAAGCTCATTGTAATGAGAGCACGAGTGACTCAGGGCACTGGAATGGGATATGGCACCTTTCACCTCCAGGTCACTGGTTCCATCCATTTGCAGCTAGCTGGGACTAGAAGTCATTACCATCAGAGGGGCATGCAGTGAAATGAGTCGGTTGTGTCCGTGCAGCCTAGAAGGGACAGCCGTCCAGACCCCACACACCAGCCCCGTAGTTATTACCCTGCAATAACACATACTGTTCTCCCAGCTCCCGCCATGGCTGTCCAATCATCACCCGCATGGCCTGAAGCTCTGAGGGCCACCAGGCACACACTGCTGCCTTCTGTTTCACACAATAGCAGGCATGTTCACCCCACTGAGAAAAAGACAAAGACCTTCTCATGTCCCCTTTGTTCCTCACTCCTCTTTCCTCAGAAAGATCTGCAAGAAATGTTGTCTACACTTCTCTGTAGTTTTTCTACATTCACCAAGCCTAAGCATTGAAAAGTGATTGGCCATGCCACAAAAAGCATGAGCATTAAAAAGCATATTCCATTTTCTATTGTTCAGTTCTCTTTTGATGTTTACATTTGGTTCATATTCAACTTATCTCTCTTTTTCTTTTTCTTTCTTTCTTTCTTTCTTTCTTTCTTTCTTTCTTTCTTTCTTTCTTTCTTTCTTTCTTTCTTTCTTTCTTTCTTTCTTTCTTTTTCATTTTGAGATACTCATACAGATCCAGAAGCACAGACTTCAAGAAAAATTGTGATTATTTCTTCACAAAAAACAGGAGCTGACAACACTGTATGCTACTGCTGATTTAACACACTAATACTCACATCCCATGCACAGTGTAAATGCCAGTAAATGGCTTCCAGTGGAGCTCAGAGGAAGATAGTAAGATGGAGAATCAATATGGTTCGGAGCCAGAGAGATGAATATTGGGTCTTTGTCTACAGCAAGTCTCACAAAAAGGCCTGTAGAGAAATTAAGATTCTCTGGTACAAACTCAACACAGCTGTGGTCCCAATTGCTTCTCATCCCTCCCTGCAGAGGCAGTTGTAGGCTAAGTCTTTGCATTCTCTTAGCAAGCATAAAAGTCCCTTGATCACATCATGAAAAATATTTCACAGGTTTTGTTTTTAACTCTGAAAGTTAATCTTCCCCTTGGTGCCATTATCCACCCTATAAGAAGATTCATATACAAGATCATGGCAAAGAACTCTTTGTTTTCAGAATATTAATTTCTTCTTGCATTTTCACATATGCCATTCAATGTATTTGCCCATTGCCTGCTTCCCCCATATCCCCATTGTTATAAATAAAAAAGCCCAATTCAAATTAAAACACGTATAAAATTTATTTTGTGTCCGAGGATTCGAACACGCAATGCCACGATCGAAAAGAACAGCACCAAGCCCGGGGTTGGTACTGGGTGAACACAAGTCTGATCTCTATCGCACCAGACCTCCCTCCGTTCACCCCGTTTGCCTCCAACAGTCCACTTTTATACAGTTTTGCTCATATAGTCCGGATCTTGGTTGTTGTCTTTGCCATCCAGCATATTCAAGGAAGATTCTATTCATGGAATCGGGGTGGACAAAACGTATCCTGCTCTTGATTAATCCTTCATCACCGGGAGATATGGGCTGATGGCCGGTGATATTCCTTATCTTGGGGCCATTAATACTCACTCCAGGAGGAGGTTCTCGGTGATTACATCAATCATCTCTGCCGGGAAGTCTTCTCCGAAAAATGTAGATAGAAGCCTCTTGATGAGCTGCCATTCCCTGTAGCTCTGTTTTGTGATGCATGGTTTGGCTCCTGAGTGCTGCTGCTGGCTTTCCAAGGGCAAGTTATGCTTGTTTTAACATTGATTATAGCTTGACTTTAATACATATTCTGATATTACATATTTGAGCATGAATTTCATGCATTTATTTATAACACCGTGCTTCCTGTACTTCCAGGCTGCCCACTGCAGCTTCCCAGTGTTGCTGGCCACAGTCCAGGACTACAGCAACTGACTACATCAATCACTTCAGCAGTTTAATCACACCCTTCCTCTAGTTTCCCCTTTATATCAAGGAAATGGCCTGCAAATCTCACAGATGACACATTCATGAATGAAAACCTCATCACTGCTCATTCGAGCCGTAACAGGGCAGTGCTGGACCCTTCTACTCAGCATCACAGGGCACTGCTCTGCAGAAATACACCAGGGTAGCAAACCCACTCCTGCTAATCTGGTCATGCAAGGTCCCATCTCAGACGTCCTTCGAACTCAAGCCCTGTAAGTTGTTCACTGAAAGTTTTGTCTGATATCAGAGGAAGCAAAAACATGTTACCTTCTTTTGACTCCAGAGACACACACCAGGCTGGAACTATAAACAGCTTTAGACATGGGATGCTAGGAAGGCATGTCATAGTCTAAAATCCCTACCAAGTGTTAAGCACTTAGATATTTAGTTTCAAAATAAGCAACACTTGTCAGTGAAAAACAGTGGAAAGATGGATGTGAATTTTTTCTGCCACCTTGTAAGAGATGCCAGTGCAGAAGAAAGATTCCTCACCGAAGGTCTACAAATATGCTCAGATACCTGTTAGCGCTCTATCTATGCATATTTTTACATTTTAAAACATGGCTCAAGGAGGAACAACTGCCATTTACATTCAAGCTCCCTCTAGCACCAAGGCAAATGGCATTCAGAAGACTGCCTGGTACTTCAGAAGACATAGCTTAGCCACCACCTTCTGCACTCTGTTGGGTAAAACAGAAGGAGAAAGACATCATTTCATCCTTTTGAAACTGGGCAGGAATGCAAGATTCAAAGTATCAGAAAGAGCGGATAACATCGGCAAATCTGTAGCCACAACTAGCAAAGAACTGAGTGTTATGGGCTTTAGTCCAGGACTCCCAGGACTCTGAGTGGGTTTGCTGATACTGATTGGAGGTGATAATGGAAATAAATATCTAAGGCATTATATGGATTTTTTAAATAAATCACACTCACAGAGGTGTCAACGATGAAATTTAAGTCTTGTGTGTCTGAGCCTTAGTCAATAATAGGCCTTGTACTTATCACTATATTATACATAAAGTGTGCACTAATGGATGTTTATATGCTCTCTAGAGGCTTGAACACAAATTTGAACCAAAAATGCTGGGATTTTGCAGTCCAGTATCCTGTTTGAAATAATTATTTCAGAGTGACCAAACCTGAATACCTTTTCCCTGACTTTCTAATAAATGGAAATAACTAGATTTCCAGCTGACTTAGAGAATGCTTAAAAACTTAAGGTTAATGACATTCTTCTGGGCTGTAGGACACTTCAGTTCAACTGTTTCTGCTCCCTGACTGATGAATTGGGGAAATCAAATCCCTCTCATCTGAACAAAGCAAGCAAACAAAAAGAGCAAGCTAAAATATAACCCCACTTTTGGGCTTTAATCTCCTACTTAGTTTAAACTGAACAGTTGTGTCTTTTGAGATCCACTTATTGCTAATAGTAACATTGAGGGGTTTTTTTTATTGTACTACAACTGCTTGAAGCTAAATTATTATTTCTAATAAAATAAAGCTTTAAATACAGCAGGTTATTTTCTCCACCCTGTCTGACATGAGCTGTAATCTGGAGTTTTTTTCTCCCTTTCATGGACACCATCTGTTTGTGACCATTAAAATCCATTTTCTATGCTGAAGGGATGGGAATTCAGAGGGATGTGTTCAGCCACTGTCCAAACAGTAATGTCATTCCTAAGGGATCCATTGCAGTTTGACACACCCAAGTATTTATGAGCTATAAACTGCCGGCCTAAAATGGCGATTAATCACCCTGTGCATGGGTGACAAGGACAATGACAGAGCATCTTGTAGCTGCGAAGGGGGAGGGGCTAGATGGGGTTTAAGGGTTTTCGTTTTTTTTTTTGAATGAGCAGTGTTACATGGCATCAGGTTTTTCCCCCTACAGCACCTCGTTTCCAAGCCATTTGCTCCGACAATTCTCAGAGCCAATGTTGAATTAACAGATGTCTTGGAACTGGACACCGAATGAGACAGCTCCAAGGCCACCACTTCCCTGCAGCATTGCCTCTGGAGTCACCACCCACTCAGTGTCAAAGCAGAACATCCAGCTGCTTTTCTTGGTGCAACAGGGCTGTTTGAGGGCCTGGATGCAGCTCTGACACAGGCTTGACTGAGCACCCTCATCACATCCAAGCACAATCAGAGCAAAACGGTCACGTGAATGAGATTCCTGCAGACTTTGTTTCCTGTTATCTCTGAGGCAAATTGTATCCCCCCATCACAAAACTGATGTTGTTAGAAAACTGATTAGAAGCAGCACAGTCTCTGAACAAGTCAGACAACACAGCAAATGGTGTTTTTCAGCTGAGATTTAATACAGAAGACAGATAATTTCAAGACTTTTGCTCCATATGGCAGGGGAATACATTACATAGTTCTCACACCCACATGAGAAACTGCATAAGGGAACAAAGAAAAGGAAATACAAATGCTGGCAAAAAAAATATAAGTGCAAGAACAGTCAGAAAATCGGCTCTGAACACTTCTGAGGCTTTGTGAACTCAACAGGCTACTGTGAAATTTAGATTGAATTTACAACAAAATTCAAAAAAATCACAACCACTGTAGAAACTATCTTATTTTTATACTTGCCAGCCTAATATTCTAGCTCTGTGCATGCCCAGATAAGCAACAGTCTTGTCTAAGCTGTGCTTCTCAGGGCCTACCACCCTCTGGAGATTTACAAACGAGGCTCCTACTGCTTACGTTCCCAGGGGACCCAAGCTCACAGGCATGCTCAGTGAACACCAACACACATCCACGGCATTTTCTTAAGTAAGGCACCATAGACACAATTCTGTTTCATGAAATAGAAAATAAATAATGGAAAAATCATGAACAAGCTGGAGCAATAGATCTTTATTGTGATAGATTTAATAACCATTGTGCATTCAGTGAGGCATCAAATGACAGACGTGCACAGATACTCGGGACTGAAACTGCACTCCCCATTCCTGCCTAAGTGTTCTCACCAGAGGATTGCAGGGCCTGAACTATTAAGCCTGTTCCCATGCATTCCTCATCTCCAAATCTTCAACTGGTTTTTTTTCATAGTAGGACAAGCCTCAGCAGTGTCCCAGTGGCAGCCTGGGCATTCCCCATCAGCACCAGCTCTCCCACTTTCCAGGAAAGTTCTCTCAGGCAAGTAGAGAAATATATAAAAACACCATTACCAGAAGCTACTTCAAAAATAAATGCATGATTTTATCACCTGCATCCAGTGGGATGACTTTAAGCCTCTGCTGGGTCCTGTTTAGTCTGAGCATCTTGCAGGGTGTGAGCTGGCAAAAGGTTCATTCTTCATAGTTTCTACCAGCGTATATTCTGGCACCTTCCCACTTGCTGTGCAGTTCTGATTACCGTCTCAAACACCTCACCTATCATCTATACTGGCAATTTAAGTATCCAATTCATACTGAAAAATCCCAGGCCCCAAACCAGGGATCTAAGAGGTCACCTTTCTTCAGTCCTGTACCAGATCTCAGCCCTTGGCAACTTAAGGCTATACACCTTGAACACAAAAAACAGTATAATCTTTATCAGACTGTGAGATGTCATTGAAATGGGAATATCCTAAATGCCAAGAAAAAGGAGTCAAAGAAAGCACACAAGGCTCCTTCAGCAGACTACAGGAAAAAATGTTTGCTGGGCTGCTGCAGTCAATATTTATCTCTCAGTGAGTACCATTCAGCTACACTCACAAGAAACATGGTTCAGAGAGCAGCATATGTATTTTCCTCTAATTCTAGCACATAGAATTGTTGACATTTTTTAGACATTTTGTCACTATTCTTGGGTTATACTTCATGGATGAAATAATAACTGTAGACCTGTACAGTAGCTGAGTAGCTTTTTTACCTGTATTACACGAGATTAAAAAGCTGAATGCTAGTGAGCCTTAGTAAAGAAGGGCAGCGCATTCCTTAGTTCCTCCCAAATGCTGTGAGCAGTCTGGTTTTCTCTGCTGCATCAAGCAAATAAAGACCAAGTTACACAGTTCAGATCTATCTCTAGATATTCAGAGTTTGGAGGATTAACCCAGCTACTAATGAGGCTGTTGATCTTAGGTAATCGGAAAAATACTACAGTGCTCGTTAATCTTAACAGATGCTGTTCAAGGGTAGAGTGTAAATACATTGATATTGAGTCAGAAGTAAAAAAAATTACTCTGCCATCTTGTAAAACACGCAAAATATCTGCTTTCGGGGGCTCTGGCCAAAGATGCAAACAAAAATATGAAGGAATTCACATTAAAAACTGATCCTTTTCTTGCCATGTTTAGCACTGAGACACGGTGGAAATCTCGTACGCGGCGAAGGAAGGCGGCTTGCGAAGCTTGCGGCTCGCTGGTTTTTGGCAGGCTGACAATGCCCACCCCGACAGGCCGTAGGACGGCAGGCAGCGATGGTTGCCGAGCGCTCCTCGGCGTGCGGCTGCTGAGGAGCCGCTTCCAGAGCGGATTGAAACCGCTGGATGCAGCCGCTGGAATGAAGAGCTGCCCGAGTGGGCACATCCCGCCTCAGCGACAAGAGCCGGGGCTCTGATGGATTCTGTATGCTACTGATATCTAAAACGGAGGCCATTCGCTGCTTAAAGGGCTTTTTATTGCACGGCTATGATTTTCCTGGAGCTCAGGCTCTGCCCCCGCCCCGCACGGGCGCGTCCCGCAGTGCGCGGGCACAGCGGCTCACGTTCCGCAGGGGCTTCAGCGCTGCCGCAGCCGGGAGCGCTCCGCCCAAAATGTCTCCGGACGTGCTGCAGCTGCTGCTGGGGGACGACGCGGAGAGCCGGTTGGCCCCCTCTATCCCACCGGCATCAGCTCCTTTCCCTCCCTCCAAGTCCATGACGCCGGAGCGACAGAACCGCGGGGCAGCCGAGCATCCCTGCTCGTACAGACAGCGCCTGCCCGCAGCCGAGCATCCCTCCCGCCCGAACACCCGCACCGCCCCCTCCCCATGCGCAGGGGCGGGTTCCCTTTGTCAAAGGCTCCGGGAGGTGCCCTCCCCGNCCGGCACTGCACCGCGGCTCCCCGCCAGGGCAGGGCAGGGTGGGGCCGCCGCTCCCCAAGGCCCGGCCCCCCGGCCCGGCACAGCCCCCCCGGCCCAACTCTCTCTCTCTCTCTCTCTCTCTCTCTCTCTCTCTCTCGGAAAAGTCGCTTGCCGAAGCGTTGCGATCTCTGGTTTGGATTCCTTCGCCCCCGTTTCTTCTTATCTCTGCAGGGCTGTGCAGCCCCGTGCGCAGGGCGGGGCGCGGGTGGTTCCGGCCGGGAGCGGCGTCCGCTCCTGTTACACGTGTCCGTGATCCCGAGTTTCTGCACCGGGAGCTGCTGCTGCAAAGAGCTTTTAACAGGGTGGCTTTTCTTAAAAGGAAGACAGTGTGTCTCCTCCCATTTTTTTGTGTAACCCATGATCTGTGCATCTCACTGAGAAAGGAGAGCATCGGGTAAAGACAGAGGCTGCCTCTGTCACCTGCACACACTCCGTGGAATCAGCAATGTTGAATTTTATCCAGAAGATTTAAGTAGCTTTAAGGGAAGGCAAGCTGCCCCTTCCAGGAGGATGTAGAAAACAACAGGGAATCTAGCCTGAACTATACATCCCAAGCCATCAGCAAAAGCTAGTTTTCCTTCCCAGATGTTTCCTCTGGAGTCGCAGAGAAACCCTGAACAACGAGCATCAAGATGCTGGGAAACACCCCTGTTCTTTGCAAATAAAGACATATGTCAAAAAGAGCCTGAGCTCAGATTCTCGGCTCCGAATATTCAGTTCTTGCTTTGCTACTTGCAAAACACCCTCACTGAAAGTAGGAGCTGCATCGCCTTCCTACAGGGAAGAGCCCTTGAGCTGAGAACTACATCCTGGTGCCACTTCAGCAGGAGACCTAGGAAGGCCTGGAGCAACTCTCCCCAGCTGAGCAAACACAGGAACCTCTTGATATGGGAAAATGAAAAAATCAGGACAGCTTTTCCCATGCCCCTCCCTCGCTTTATGCCTAGGCCGTGATGAAGATAAGTTACACACATACATGCAGCTGTGAGCAGGAGCAGGAAAGAAATTTTCTGTGCACCGATGTATGACAAGGACACAAGTGAAACAGTCCCTTAGATTACACAGACAATATTGCTCAGCTGTGCAGTGCTGTGGATTCACCAAACAATCTAGCAGTCTCTCTTCAAGCAGTATCCTCCTCTGTTTCATCCCAGTCCAACTCCCACTTACATAAAGAACAGCAACACCCTAGAGCTATTTACTCATGTGTTCTTGGAGAGGAGGTGATTATTATTGCTGGTGGCTCTCAGAAGAAATGTATGTGAGATAAGATCTAAGGAGAAAACGAAAAGGAACAATGGTCATTTGGAAACAGGCTGTTCTCTGAGAGTGATATTTTCAAGCAAGTGTTGACTTGTGGGGTCAGTGAGAAGCTAAGTGGGAAGAAGGTTCATACAAATAAAATACACACAATGAGAGGCTTGACCAAAGTTGAAAAGTTAATGGCCTTCCTCATCAAATTTCCACTGCTCCCTTGTTACAGGTCATATCTGAAAGATCATATGAGCTGCTTATCATGAAACAGTTAATGTCACTGTTTTCTCATCCTGATAGAAAGCAGAAGAATCCGTGCTTATTTTAAGCAAAGTTTTCAACCCAAAGGTGGAGGGAAGTCTTAAAAGTAACATCTTTGAAGAGAATGAAAGAAAAAACATCATTGCAGAGTCATGTTATGAATGCAGAAAACAGTACTGTTTATGAAATATGAACAGTTCACGGATGTTAAACCAGGCATTCACTGTGGACTCCTCATTTTCCCATTTTCCTTTTTGTACGAATCTCTCTGCGTGGCTAGGGCCCACAGAGTGCCTTGCACACCTGTGGTGACACATTGCATCCCTCCTCTGTTCCTCGAAGGCACAGCTCTGAAGGAGAGACCACTGCTGGCTGCCAGCACAGAAATGAGGGGGACGCCTGCACAGATGGGCTCCAGTCTCAGCCAGGAAGCACACAGATGAGGGGCAGCTAGAAACTGCTTCTGAAACCCCATCTCAGCTGTGCTTTGCCATTTGACCCACAGGGAGGTAACTAATCCCCCTCTGAGCTCCAGGGGCTCTGGGAGGGCTCCAAAAGCAAGTAAAGGGATGTCATGGGCCTTTGGGGTTTTCATAAGGGTGCAAGCAGAGCTTTAATGCTCACATAACCTTTATCAGCCTTCAACTCTGCAGAAGGACCTGCTGAAAACAGTTTGAATAAATTGAACAGTAAATTCATAGAGCAAGATATTTGTGTTTCATTACTGGGTCTGCTGTATTGCTGTCTGACATATTTCAGCCTCTGTGTTTCAGTTTTCCTCAGAAAACTGCAGAACAGTATTTCTGTTCATCTTTTTTTGTATATAGCATTTTTAAAATGCAGTTTTCAAGGATCAAAGCTGTGGTCAGGATTCCCAGTACGGCAGTGTTCTTTTCTGTTAAGTACCTGACATCACGCCTAGTGCACATTTAGGCTATGCTGACATCCACTTTCTTCCCTTTTCTGGTGGAATATTCGTTTCACCCATGTGAAGCTTCAGGGTATGGTTGACCTAAGTGTATGTTTTTATAGAGCATGTGCACTACTGCAATATCCAGATGTTATGGGCAGTAATTAGAAACTAATTTGAACTAGTTATAGTAGAGTTTATTAAAGAAATTATTGAAGTAGTTTGTAATTAAAATAATATACTAATATGAGTTTTAAAGATACTTTTGCTTTTATTTTAAAGAAATAAGTAACAGCAAACACCAAAATAATCAGCTTTGTTAGATCATCTTGGTTGTACTAAAACAGTAATTAAAACCCAACTGTGTTCTTTATATCACTAATGGGAATCTTCAAATTAATCAGCTGCGCTTTTTTGCCTGTTTTGCAATGCAAGCCACATAATCAGATTTTTGAAAACTGAAACTTAATTCTCTCTTTCAGTTGTAAAGATGGATGAAATGAAGACAGATGGATCTTCTTGAACTGAAAAGTTTATTGAACATCAAACACTTTTTCAGCAGATACACATTCATATTTCCTGGTTGAGAGGTAGAAGCAACCAAAATATGTAATAAGCCAGGCTCTGTTTAGTGACGATTCTGTTGATTTGAATACATTCTGTGTGATACTGTTAGTCTATTAATATGTGAAGATTACATACCCTGAGCCACTGCTTTAAGATGTATCATGTTTCCAAAAGGCTGATTTAAACAAAAGCAAAAGCAAGGAAGTACAACAGGGATATCTGGAATNGGACATACTCAGGTCCAAGCTGCTTATGAACAGCATCATCCAGGATATCATCAGATAGCCAGGGAGACCAGTAGGAGAAGGAGACTGCCAGTTAAGAAACAGTCAAGCCTGTTCGTTTCATTTATTCAGAAGTGTTAACACATCTTAAGACAGCGACAGTGTCTGTGCAACACACTGCAAATGCGTACAAAATGCCTCTTCTGGATGGATTTCTCCTTCCAGAGAAGCATGCATAGAAAGTAGGGGTCAGTACCAGCTCAGTTGGACTCTCCATGACCAATGACTGTTGTACAACTGTAGCATCTTATGCCCAAGGACCAGGGTAATGACCACATTTATTTTTTTGATATAAGAAAACCTTTTGTATTAAATTAGATGGCTAATTCGCTGGGCCATGTTTAATGTGACAGAATTTGCCCCCAGTTGCAGCATCTGGAAGTTCACATTACAGAATGAATGAGGTACAGTATGAGCTGAGACCTGCAGAGGCACAGAGGGGCCTGAGTGTCTCTGCTGAAGTGAGAGCGCTCTGGGCAGCATGACTGGTGCTGGCTGGTGCTCAGCATACACGGCTCAGAGCTAAGTCTTCAGGCATCCATTAATGTAAACAATATATTCTTCTTGCTCCTCTAATGATGGATGGTTTTTCTTCATTTGGCTAGAATAAGGCATTTATTGACTGACCTCATCTAGTAGGTGTCCCTGCTCATTGCAGAGGCATTAGTCTAGATGACCTTTAAAGGTCCCTTCGAACCCAAACTATTCTGTAATTCTAAGATTTATCTTCTTGCACTACCTCCAGATTTGTGGGCATTGTAAAACCTGTATTAGAACTGCTGTAATTTGCAATACACCAGTAGTGTCCAACTCAATTTCTTCTGTTTAGGATAGGGTGTGGACTGGAAGCCAAGGAGTGAGTAAAAGTACATTTCGAAACAAATAAATCCATAAATGTAAGTTAAGACAATTAAAGCTAAGGCATAATCAATGCTATCTGACTGGTGAATAAACTCACTAAGCAGCTAACAGAGAAGAAACTGGAAAGAAAAAACCTGTTACATAGAGATTATGGAGCTTTTCTCCCTTTGGGTTTGTGAGGGAGATAGCCTCACACTAATTTCACATATGTTACTAAAGATTTTTTGTTCCATTTAAACATTTACATTCTATTCTTTTATGAGGTAGTCACCCCAGGAAAGTAACCGAAGTGATAAATCTGAGCAGAAAAACCTTTACCTACGCCTCAGTTTTCTTCCATAGGAATCATAGTGTTTACTGCCCTGCTAATGCAGGAGCTGAGCTGGAAAAGGAGCTTTGAGCATCTGTATGAGATGATAGCAACCATTTGCCCTTGCTTGGGTCAGTCCACTTCTTATCCCTTTATTTTAATAACTAGGTTTCCAGTGGGGCAGGATCTTTGCCAAGACAGAAGATCTTGTGCTTATACCAATACTTTTGTTTTCCACATCGATATTCTCTTTTCTTGGGTATTTCTTTTTAAAATGGCTTCAGATCACTACAATATGTGAGTGTCTCAGATTTTTTTTTTTTTTTTGGCTTCTATATGAAACAAGATAGGCTTTGTGGTTTGGTTCGTTTGTTTGTTTTGTTTTCAAATCCCAGTTGCATGGGGAGAGACCAGAAGCACAGAGATTTTACAGCTCTGATTCTCAAACACAGTGAGCTGCCCAACTCCTACATGGCAGAAATTCTTCTGTGTGTTGGAGGGTGTGAGCATGACTTGGTTGGAATCACTCAGAAAGCACGTGTCTGGCTGGGGAATCTGGACAATGAATTGGCCTCCTGTGTCTCCAGTGCAAACAGGCTTGGTGTGCATGCACTGAACAGCCCTGCAGCAGCCAGAGGCGAAGATAAGTGAGCAGGGGGGTTTTGGAGAGGGTGCTACATCTCGACACAGAGCCCTTAATGAGTCTAACCCGATCCTCTGTTTCAGCGTGGCAGTACCTTATGGCATGAATTAATAGATTGTACTGAGAGGAGGCAGTTCACTGGTAGAAAATAAAATCCAAAACAGAATTGCATTTTCAGGATTTGTGAGGCATAGAGAAAATAAAGTGTGTTCATACCAAACATTTTTTAAGATGAATATATTGGTGTCATTTCTCCCTATTTCTGACTCAGTGCCCACAGTGTATGTGTGTGAAGTGATGAATTTCTCCTGACTGCTCTTGCTGAAGAATTTTGTTAATCTTCGCTTTAAGCACAAGAGCACATCTGCTACAGTCTTTACACATCTTGTTTTTCCTTTTAACCCATAAAATATTCCCTTTAAATGTTAATTCTAAAGACTACAGTATAAAAAAGTAATTAAATGGGACATACCTGTTGGACAATCTAACATTTTAATGGAACAAAACCTTCACTAAAAATTACTGTAGAGCTGGTCCTGTTTTATTTAGCAAAACAGTCACAGCACTGAGTAGTCCATTTTCCTTTTTTTTTTTGTAGCACAAATAGCTCAAAATGAAAGTCTTTTGAGCATTAGTGTGACAAGGGAGCAAAAATGCACCATCAGTCAATTGCTACCCATAGAAAACCTACAAAGAGTTTTATTTAAAAAGCAAACACCTTGCTGAGGGGTTTTGCATTCCTTAGGACCACTAAAAAAGTGAATTCAAAAAAAAGCAGCTCATGCATTGAGACCATTCTGCTATTAGGTGCCCAAGACACATCAGGACTACTACCTCTAGGTCACCAGCCTACACAGACATTCATCCTGGTTAGACAGTGTGCCGTGCACTTAATCAAGGTCTTCTTTCATCCCCTGTAATCTTGTGTAAACTGTCACTTCTCCAGAGCTTTGCAAAGTGTGAATTCAAGCATGCAGACTCCTAACAATGCAACAGGAACTTGTACCAACACAATCCGGCTACCACGTTAGGGTCAGGCCTGGAGTTCACTGTCACACTGCTGGAGACACTAGCATCAGTAAACTGCCAAATAATGTGTTCATTCAGGAATACAGTCAAAGAAAGTTCACTTGAGTGACAGGGGATACCAATATTTACATATATTCCAGTACTATCAAGTGCTGAAACACAGTAAAAGCCTTTGGAAATGAGATATGTAGAGGTCTTTTCTCCACTGGCTGAATTTGTGCTGAGGTTGACAGCTCACAGTGAAGTCTGTAGCAGAAAGAAGAAGAGAAGCCCTTGCCTGCTGTGTCTTCCTGATCTATAACTGCATTTCCTCTGTCCCTGAACATGAACACTACACATCTGCCCACTCTTACCCCACACTGTGTGGGGAAAAGTAGTTGTGACACTTATGCTAGTTAATTTTGCTATAGCTTGTTATCAGATACATTTAGCATGATAAAAATACCCTAAAAGAGCTCTCTATAACCCTTCCCCAAATCCTCATGTATGATGAGGATTTCTTCATTTTCTGCTTGGACATGGCTACTCAACAAGCAGTAATGGTTCTGTAGTGCCAACCATCCATGACATTTGTGACACTTTAATGGCAACTGTAATTTCCTTCTGTACAAAGGAAGAATTCTGGCAGCATAGCTCAGCAAGGGGGGTCATCTTTTCTGCAAAAGAAACTGCCTCAGGAAGAAAATCCCCATTTTGTGAATATATTTGAGATTATTTTTCTCTACAAGGAATTCTCAATGTTTTCAATTAAATAAAATTAAGACAATCAATGATAAATTCAGGAATAGAAGCTCTGTGCTTGTGGTATATAGCAAGGATATGAAAAGTCAATGATTAGTCCTGCAAAAGAGACTTTGGGTGCTGTCTTTCCTCCATTCTTTCAAAAGTCTTTGTGGCCCTGTGTTTAGATCCTTCACATATAATACAGGAGAGTCATGTTCAATGTTTCGCTCTGATGTATATTTAAATTATTTAAAATTACAGAGCTTCAACAGGGGCAATAAAAGAAATCTGACACACTACTCCCTACCCACTGTTTTCTCCCCACCACGCCAATAATAGTCTGTTTGGTCAAAGTAACTTTTAATGCCCTTTGCAAACAGCGTCACAGCAAGTGTTGGATGTGGAACTCACACCAGGCAAATGTGCTGTTCACCTTCTCATGTGGCTGTAAGAGACTTCCTCCTACCTGGGTATTCCAGCGTGGAATGAAGAAACCTTTCCTGACTAAACTGGCCAAAAATATTGATATGTTCCCATGAAACACTTCTTTTGAGATATGAACCATTTTCAGTTTTCATGAGAGAAGCCCTGGGCCAGCTCTTCCACCACCTCTTTGCACACATAGCACATCTAAAGGGAACCCAGATTGTCAAGAATTCTGTTGGTTTCTGAGTCTTGGGAGTTTTTCTTCCTGTTCCCATCTAATTTTCCCCTTATTCCAGACAGGGACACCTTTTCCCACCATCCACAAGAAGAGCTTAGCTCCTGGGACACTGACACTCTTCAGCTCTTCACTGTTGTCCCTGCAGGCACAGCAGACACTCTGCAGTCACTGGTACAAGGACATAAACTTACCTGCACCCTGCATGGTGTTCATCCAGCAGATGTTAGAGTAGTTCAAGATCCAGCATGAGAAGCAGGGCCTGTGATCAGGGCACTTCTTCCAGTTTTTCAATAAAAGCTTTGTTCGCTCTCTCTTCTTGACTTGGCAGTCCATAGTAGACTCCTACCGCTCTGTCTCCTTTGTGACTTCCCTCCTGATGCCATAAACTGTTGACAGACTCAGCCTCTTTTCCATACCAGCTGAGTTGCTGCACAGGTAAGCACACCCCATGAGAGCACTGGAGTCATGGGGGTTATCTCACAGCATCCTGGTAGGAGCACTGACTAAAGAAGCAGCTTTGGTGCAGTGTTGCAACTGGGCAAATGGCTGACTGAGTTTTCTTAGAGGTCTCCTGCTTCTTATCTCTGACCTAGAGATGATCAGTCTGGTAACTGGTTTGATAAAGCCATGCAGAAAGATGACACTTTTACGCTTCCCTCTACTTACAGAGCAGAAATCAACTGCTGTTAAGTAGGTCACATTTTAGACAAGCAGCTTCTACAGCAGTTCGACAAATGGGAGATGTTCTGATGAAGACCAGACTAAATTTGCTCATTCTATAGCTAGTGAAACATAACTTTTCTCAGTTGCTTTCAGGTTGTGAAGTAGCTTTTTAAAAGAGCATCTTAATCCACTGTTTGGCATTGCAAGTTTCACACATGGACCATCTGCCTCTTGTTTACCCTCTTCTCTCTGGTCCTTCTCTTTCATTCTCACCTCATATTAAATTTTTGGCTGAAGATACACTGAACAGTTGGTCCAAACAGCAGAGCCACCTGACATCTATTTTCAGAAAACAAAGCTAATCAATTGACAACTCAAGGACCAGACCTTTTGGGTTTTTTACATGCACTTCTGAGCAGCTACTGACAGCAGTGTTGCCAAAAAATCTGGACATAATGCTTTATAAGTGTAATGTGTCATTAATCTGAGAAAACTCTTCATGACTCTGTACTAAGCCCTCTTGAGCATTACAGCTATTATACTCTAACCAGTATTAAGGACTGTATACAAGTCCTTCACTCTTCATATCCTGTAGAAAATAGCATTCTGCATCACCCATGGAAAACAAAGGTAATTTCATATCGTAGATGATATTGTATCTCTAATCCCAGTGTGCACACATATGCATATCTATGGCTTTCTGGTGTCTCTCAAAACAGGTACAAAGGCATACATATATGCTATAGGAAAAGAAGCTTTGAGAAAGCATTTATTCATAGCAGCTTTAGAATACATCAGAAATCTCTATGTAATATAATGGAAAATGTTCAGAATGTCCTAAAGAGACATAGAACACATAGAAGAATAGGAGACTAGAACTTACATTTAGTCCCAGGTCTGACTGCTCGGAAAAATGATTGCCTGCCTGCACAGCACGTACTTCAGCTACAAAGCTGACAAAACCCTTGGCAAGACTCTTGGGGACTGAGTTACTCAGTAAGATTCAAAGCCAACATGAGTGCCACAACTAGAGCTGGAGAGTTGCCTTCCTTTACTAAATTAAATATGTATTGCCACCTACTGGCTATATTGCAGTATTAATATAACAAACTGGTGGTTTCAAGTGTACAAAATCAACCACCTGTGTTCTCTCCATATGAAAATTATATAATAGTAGAATAATTAAAAGTTTGCTTCCATCTTTTTTTAGTGAGGAAATTATACTTAATAGTTTTTTTCTCCTTTTACAAAGTATATCAATAAAAGCAGTTTTGTACATTTAGAGGTTCATCATGCGGCCATATTTGGCTGTGCTAGAGGGTATAATACGACTATTAATAAATGTAATTAGTGTCCTGGTCTGCCTGTACCTGCCTCTTTTCTTAGACACACAATATGTCTCAGGGAAGAGGACATATTTTTAGTCTGTTTGACTAAAG
Source organism: Pomatostomus ruficeps (assembly GCA_013400735.1). Taxonomy (NCBI): domain Eukaryota; kingdom Metazoa; phylum Chordata; class Aves; order Passeriformes; family Timaliidae; genus Pomatostomus; species Pomatostomus ruficeps. The sequence goes on along the minus strand of VYZT01018054.1, from coordinate 10,088 downwards.
CAGAAGAGATCCCAGTTTCTGGCTGGGTGTAGGTACTAGAAATATAACCAGATTTAAGCAAAGCTGTGGTCACAGTCTAGCTGAAGAATGGTCATGCATCAATAAATCTGCTGTATAATTTCTGCTGTTAGCAGTCAGTGAATTAAACTGCACTAAAAGCGCTGCTAATTATCCTAATCTATTAAGCAGCAAAGCAGACTGGCATCACATTCTGAAGAAAAAAAATATATAAGCACACTTAATCATATCTGCAATAGTATTTTCTTCCAAGAAAATCCAAACAAGATCTAATTCAGGAATTTTGGTAAATTATAAAGACAAGTTGCATTTGATTCTGGTCCAACCCAAGCTTTGCCAGTAAAAACCCAAGAATTACACAGGATAAAGAAAAACACCTTCATTTACATTGGCTCTAAATTTATTCTGCCATCTTCCTCCAGCTGATTGATGCTGTATCTTAGGAATGTTATTCTACCAATTCAACCAGTAAAGAGCTTTTTCAACATTTTGATGCAAATTACATTACTTAAAAAAAAGGTCAAATATGGGAAAAAAAGGTCAAATATGGTTTGCCTGAATTTATATTGAAAGAGGTCAGAGAGTGCTCACTGAACCTGCACCAAGTGAATGGATGAAGTCAGTAACCTTTGGCTGCTAAATGGAGCTGAATAGTAGCGGAAAAGAATTTCTTTGTTAAGTGTAACCAGAATCACAAGAGGATATTTTTCACACTTCCTAAATTATAGCCTATCACATAGTGTTGTAAAGTAATTTTACCATTTAACTTAGTCTGCAGTAAACTGGCGTATTTCTACTCAAAGATGAGATTAACTTCAGAGGAGTTTCAGGTACAATAATTTAGGTGTATTGACTTTATATGTTCAGCTGATTTTGTTACATTTATAAATTGTTCCTGTGCAGACTGTCTCTCCTACATTTCACATATGGCTATGTCTTCAGATTTCATTAGGGCCAAGCACAATGCAGTGAAGGAAAATTACATATTCAGCAGAAACCTGTATTAAATAACTACATAAATGCTCTCTTCAAAAATTGGCAGCAGCAGTAACCATTTCTAGTGGGACACGTACCAACAAGCAGTCTCAAACAAACAGCTACTTGACTTTCATAAACAGAAAACTGCTCAGTCCTTTCCTCCAATTGTTGGGATTTACTTTGAGGATTTCAATTGAAAACAGAAACTGTATTCTTAAGTTAAGAGAGCTCTGAAGCCATTCTTCAGCAAACACTTGGAAAATGAACAGTTGATGTCAGTTTATCTCAGAAAGCATCTGTAAAAACATTTATGAAGGAGAAGCTATCATGGGTCCCTAAACAGTATTAGGTGTTAGACGATCTCCTCTGAGAAGCTACAGTATACTAAAGTACTGTGCAAATATGGAATTACTGTAGCCTCACAATTTGCCTCTTTACCAAGTAAAGTTAAGGTTCTGGAAAGAGAGTAGGGTTAGATTAGATATTAGAAAAAAATCCTTTACTGTGCAGGTGATGAGGCACTGGGACAGGTTGCTCAGAGAAGCTGCGGATGCCCCATCCTTGGAAGTGTTCTAGGCCAGGTTGGATGGTGTCCTGAGCAACGTGATCTAGTGCAAGGTGTCCCTGCCCATGGCAGGGGACTGGAACGACAAGATCTGTAAGGTCCCTTCCAATTCAAACCATTCTATGATAGCTCTGCTACAGCTCATCTTGACAAGCAGCAGCATCCAAAATGCTTCTTTCAGGATGACAAAATATCTAAATGTTTTACCCTGGGGATCTATACCATATGTCTGTTTTAATCTTTTCCCTGTGCTCTCTTACCCTTTGGTAACTTTTCACAGCTGTGAAAGTTACCTGTTGTAGGCAACCAAATTTTGAGATTTTTGGCGGCTGGGAAGTTTAGCACAGTGCCCACAGCATGGAAAAACGCGATATTTAAAATATGGTGAGGACAATGTGCCACCTTTTGTTTCAGTACAAACGCCCTTCAAAGAGAGACAGTGAGGGGAACAGCCGGCGTGTGCTGGAATTCCCGTGAAAACTGACCCGTGAGCAGCCATGGGATGGCGATCTCGTTTCACACAAGTACAGTTTGAACACCGTAATGCCGAAAGTCTTGCACAAAATAAGTACATCCAGTCACTTACTCTTCATCCAAATCCGTGAGAAGTTAATCAATTCCTTTTCTCTCAGCTAGGCTTGATGTTAGTAATGCTACTAACACCTGCAGGCTGAGAAGTCTAATGTTTATCCACCATGCAACAAGGAGGGTTTTCAGAAACATTTTATTAGAGACTTCAAAAGTATTCAAAGAGAATTTAATAAACTGTGAAATAATTTAAGGTACATCCAGTCGCATAATGAATAATGGAACTTATAAAAAAGTGTTCAATCTTGTATTCAGATTCTCTGTAGTCTTTAAATTCAAATTTGTGCACTATTTTCTATTTCAGGTTCATTTTTTTTCAGGTATCAAACTAAACTTCAGGGTAGCTACTGTAGAACAGGTACAATCATAAGTATTTTATCAGATAGAGAAACTGAGCTGTAGTATTAGAAGTGACAGTAAAATAAAGGAAGACAAACTTTTTAAAAAGTCAAAATCTTGTCATACAACCATTGTGATAACCTTGAAGTTCCCAAATCTGATTTGGGTGAGTTTAATAAAGCAGGAGCTGAATTTTCTTCAGGTATGTCACAATCTGAGGTCTCTGTGCATAAGCAGCTCAGGCAAACCACACAAAGCACCTGAAAAAATATTTCAAGTTGCAGCTCTATGTTCTGAAACCATACTAAATTTTTCAAGTGCTTTCCATCTTCAGACCCATTTGAATTAGAATTCCCTTTTGTGAAAGAACAGAAGACATCAGAACAAGAAATGACAACCTACAATTGTGTGGGGACAGGCCAGCTCTCATTAACTGCAGTATAGCACTACTGTATATTATACACACAGTGAGAAATGCTTTAAGATACACTTCACACTCATTGACTTCCAGGAACATATTTCAGACTTGCTTGAATCCTTACTGGTCCCTGTCTGCCAGGGACATGAAAGTGCACACATGGAGGCACATAAAACTAGCTAAAGCTCTAACAGATTTCAATTCCAAAGGCCTTACTTATTCTTGTCTTTTCAGTCACTTGGAATCTCCCTCAACCTTTCTGAAGATTAAAGCAAGTTAACTACTTTTATTAATTTCTGAGATTATATCCAGCATCTAAATTTCTTCAAAGGCAACTTCCAACTGATAGCTCAAGTGTAAAAGCCCAAAGAACAGCCAAAGGTGTCTCTCTGAGAGCTGTTGGACACTGATTGCTGCTGATGCTTCATTCATATTTAGATCTGCACTTTTGAGAAATGCTCCCACAATGTGTGTGCAGCTAATTCCACCGGTGAACTGGTTTTTATCTGTAGCATCCTACAGTTAGAGATCATGTTGAAAACGGCAGAAAGGTTGAATTTCCCAGTCATGACCTGGATGTCTAAATTTTGTTAAGCTCACAAATTCTCAGAGAAGCATTATTTTTTGGCTTATCCACACAATAAAATTAAAGTACAGATAAAGAAGTGAGTAGATTTACAGCCTGTTGTCCATTGAACTCTTGAAGCAGCTCTCTGTGTGTTCTAAGGTAAGTTGCTTGATACAGTGCTCTCCCTGTAGGTGTTCAAGCAGAGAAATGGCATAAGATATCTGGACAGTTATTAAGTTCACAGATCCATTTACTGTGCACTGACTTCTTTATGCAAACAAGCTTGGCTTGAGCAAGATCAGAAGAGTGTGTCTAACTGAGTTACCAAGGAACTGGAAAAAGAATGGAAAAGAGCAAAAGAGAAAGTTACAACTAAGTTGCAAGGGAATAGTGTTCATCATATTGCCTTTTTAAAATTTATTTTTCATGTGGCAAGTGGTTGACTGCTGCCCAGACTTTCAGAGTTCAGTGCCATAAAAAAATGCAAGAAGATTCCCTGATCTAATTCCTCAAAACTCTCTAAAATGCAAATGATTCCTGACAAGCAAATCAAAGGCTCCTTCCTTTCCAAGAAACTGGAAAAGAATGGAAAGGGGCAAAAGAAAGTTACAACTAATGTGAGACAGAGCAAGTTGCCCTGATGCTCAGGACTGAGCAGCATTGACACCAGGCACAGAAATGCACATGCTGTTATGTCCTGTGACATCTCCTGTGTTTGTGAGGAAAGAGGAATAGCTCTGGAAATATTCAGAAATGTTCAGTACAGCTTAGTCAAGTTAGTCTTCCTTTGTCAAGTTATGGCAGACGTTCTCAATGTATGGTCTGTGAAATCAGGAAATAGGTCTGCAAATGTATCTGAGAATAGTGAACCTAATAATGTTAGGAGGCTGCAGCTTATCCTCAGGTGTGAACTGCCACTGGGCAAGCTGGTGAAAGTATGCAAAACAGCACTCCATGGCTGGGGAGAGGTTCTTGCAGGGTGTCTGGACACTTCAGCAACTGCTTAAGAGTAACCTGTGAAATACCATAAACAGGGTCTGCACGAATATGGTCAGCAAAGACAAGCAACTCTATGTTTGTGTGGGGTCAAGAACACAGACAGGAGCCAATGTTTTACAGATAACTTCTCACCTATCCATGCATACCTTAACTTGCTTTCAGCTTACATCTGCTCCTTGTAGCTTCTCTTATCTGTGTAGTTGCACCATTAAAATGAAAAGGGTACAGTTTTACAGCTGCTGCCTTTGCAATCTATGTAAGATCCCTCTGACCAGGCAACTTTGTGTCAATGGGTAAAGGGACTCACAGCACACATGCAGACTTCAAAAAAATGCTTCAAAAAGTTTCTGGGTAAGGAAAAGAAAAGCAAGCTAGGAAAACCTGAATGCATGATAACTCTATTCATACATCAATTTCAATTTGCCATATCAGATTATGTTGCACCTGGATGTTTGATGTTGTCAAGGATGATTTAAATTAAAGAGCAGCCTATCTGTTAATACAGACCCTCACATTCCCTCAGACTCTTAAGTGCAAAGATCATATCTTTGACTTTCATGAAGTGCCTGAAAAAAAGCCCTAAAAATCCATGAAAAATACTAATATTATCTTTGGAAACAATGATGTGATATATGATGTGAAATAGCATTGAATATATAAGGGAAAATTCTCTATATCTGAGGCCAAGATAGTGAAAGCAAATTCAAATATGATAATTCCATTTTTTTCCACAATTTCAACCCACACACTGAAGCTATATTTCAGCTAAGGTGATGTCATGTTCGAACCATAGGCAAAAAGTTTCAGTGACAGAAAGTGAAAACTGCAATTTTCAGTAATTAGATTAAAAAACTGATTCTGTATCTTTTTGCTTGCTGTAAAAAAAATCTCTGCTTTAATCTGGTGATTCTAATTATTAAACACTCTGCTTTAGTGTACTTAAATCATGTTGCCTGTGAAGACTAGGAGAAAAATCACTTTAAATATGAATTACTCTTTACAGTTGTCATATTTAGAGTCCTGAAAGCTTAATCCTTATATTAAAAGTCTTAGTCTATTCCAAAAATCTCATCCTCAAGGCCAAAATCCAGAAATAATATAAGAACTCATGGAACATTATATGAATATTAGCATATTTAAAATATAAAAACTTTATCAGATGTCCATAGCTGATGCCATCAAAAGCAGAGTAGAACAAGCTATGTGTAGTAGTATTTGAACGAACACTTTCCTATCTGGAACCAGTTGTGATTTGTAGAAAATCCATAACAGCCTGCTTCAAAACAGGTTAATCATACTGGTAGTCCAGATCCCACTCCTACTGTATCCCCACACTGTCATTTTGCAGTATTTAAAGGAAAAAATTCTCAGCAGAACCTTCAGAACTTGCAGTGGTGCACCTTTACAAGGTAAAACACAAGGAATGTTGGTGCGGCTTCTCAAAGAAAGAATTCAACCACAAGAGTACCAGACCCCTCTTGACACTCAAAAATGCTCCTGACATCCCAAAAGGCAGCTTCTTAAACAAACAAGGAAAAGGCAGACATGAAGTAGGATAGTAGTATATCAGGAGGAATGCTTTTTGGCTTTTCATGTTTAATAGGAAATTTAATTTTATAAATATGCAATGCATCAAAAATTGAATCATAGAATATTACATTATGGGAAAGACTTTTAGTTAAGGATGTTCTCCTTAAGAATATGACTAATATCATATTCCGAAGTGTATTCAGGTAGTCTGTAGAGTGAAAGGACATAAAGTGAGAGGAAAAGATTTTGCTACACTAGTAATGAATTAAAAATGTCTCATGGGTACTTGAACTGACTCATGCAGCTTTTGATGGAATCAGAAAGGAAAGAGAGACCACTCAATCTCTCCTACAATATTCCTAATTTTCCTGCTTTTTGATCTTTTTTTCTTTTTTAATTTGAGTGAAATTTACTTCTTTAGGAAAGGCCATGGAAAGAACATGAAAGCATCAAGTGTCCTGAAGATTCACACTAATCAGGGACTCCGTCTTGTGGCCACTTCACAAGATAAGGGCTGAGGGCACCAGCCAAGTCACATGAAACATCATCATGCACTCGCATGACATCCCCCAAAATCTTCACTAAAGCTGAATACTTCTCTTCCCACAATTCTGAAAGGAGTGCAGTTTCAGGCTTGACTTGTAAAACTAGGCTGAACTCAAGAGGATTTAGATGGTTTTTTTTCTCTCCGCTTGTGATTCTAGGGATAATTTTTCATGAGGTATTGATGAATTCTAGAATCTCAGGCAATAGTAGTCTTCTACCCAGGAGTATAATTATCTGGGAGAAATAAGAAAGGTGTTTTTCACTTCCTACAGTTACCTACAAAGCAAATGAGTGCTTCCACTACAAACTTGTCCTAACAAAAGACCCCTGCTCAGCCCCTCAGTAGAGGGATCTGATTGACATGTATTCAGGGCAGAGGCAAAGGGCAAATCCTGTGTGCTGCTCTGTTGTCCTGAGTTTTGCAGTTTCTCAGTGTTTCTCTTTGCTGTAATACTTTCTCACACTTCTTCTGTAAACATGGCCATGGTTTCTTAACAACTATCTATGTTTTGCTAACTGTCTGTGTTGTTTATTATTTCACTATCCTGGGTGGAGAAATATGATAGATTGATGCTTTGACCAATGGAATTAAGAGGTGGTGATTTCTACCTCCAATCCATGGTGATTTGTAAAAACATATAAATAAAGGCAGAGGGTTCTGCCCTCTCTCTCTTTTTGCCCTCTCCGTTTGCTGTCTCTGTGTGGTCTTTTGTTTGGCTCTCCTTTGGGCTCCTCGGCCTAGCCGGCCTGACCCAGTGCTACATCACTCCTGTCTCTGAGCAGGAATCCTGGGGGATACAGACTGAGTACAGGACCTCTGGCAGGGAGAATGTGGTGGATTCAGGAGTGGAGCAAGAAAACTGGGCTTCTTACAAAACTGTCTGCTCTTAGCAACAAGAGAATAGGGAAGAGCAGGCAATGAGGGATATCAGAGACACAGGACAGACACGGTGTCTGACGCTCAGAGCGCCACCCTTCACACGGAGACAGTGGGATGTTGCTGCCAGGGAGCTCGTGCAGTGGGATGCTGAAGGCATGCACAGAGCAGGCTCTTAGCGAGCCAACAAGCACGAATGCATTTTGCTTTATGTCAGTGTGAGAGGAAAGCTGTAGCTGAGGTTATGTTGCCATGGAACCACGGAAAAAAACAGAGCAAAGCAGCTCTCCTATGAGATTGGCTAGTCTTTAATTCAAGGTGTTGGCCAACAGATGCTGCTCTGTTGCGCTTACACAGCAGTGCAATTGCTAGGACTGCATTTCAGGAATATTCAGAACTCCGTAAGGCCCTCCTGGGTCCTTCTCAGTCTGGTTTACACTACTCTTAGGTGTGGGAGATGTTGTGTTTTCTAATCTCATTTTTTAACTACTATTGGGAAATTCATTTATTGACTTACTTGCCTATTCAAAGCAATTGTGGGCAATTGAATGCACTTTGGGAACTCTTGGGAGTTCTCACTTTTGAAAAGTCATATAGAGAGCTCCTTGCTGGAAGAAAGTCACATTTTGGCAGAGATATCAATTGGTTAATGGCTTTCTTTCATTGTAGAAAATGGGGCCACAGAGACCTGAGATACAAAGGAAGTCTTTTAATAGCAAAGCAGAATGAAAGCTGGGAATTGCTTCAGCCCACTAGTGTGAGGACTGCAATTTTTTTTTTACAATTAAATCAAACATAGCAAGTTTATTCTATGCTTCTATTCTTTAATGTTTTCTTCTTTAGTCACTGTATTTTCAGTTACATCAAGGCCCATTTGTTTGTTTTCCTTTCAGACGAATTTGTTTCAAATCTATGTCCTCCTTATTTAGACACAGGGTATTTTTATACATCACTTTTGAGGATGCCTAATCTTTGCATTACTGCGGATGAACTGATGTAAATACTGACAAGCAAACCACTACTGCTAGATGAATCCTCTAAACATATTTCCACTTGTGCTCTTTCTTTCACTTTCATACATATCTGTGTCCCATTACTACTCCTAACAAGGGAAATGCATCCACTACCATACCAAGAGAGTACAGTATGCATATCTGTAGATTATGGCTTTCTTTTCTTATATAAAAAAGGAAGTTACTGGAGTAACTGGTTATACTGGAGTTAACTGTATGTTCCTGTATTCATAATTCTATTATGCATGATAAATAACTGCAGTTATCATGAGGTGTGTTGTGGATGTTCCCTGTACTATATGGACACAAACACACGTACCCAAACCAGGCCGAGGAGCCATAAAGGAGAGCCAAATGAGAGAGCCAAAATGAGAGGCCAAAGAGAGAGGGCAAAAAGGAGAGAGGGCAGAACCCTCTGACCTTTATTTATATGTTCTTAGAAATCACCGTGGATTGGAGGTAGAAATTACCACCTCTGAATCACACTGGTTAAAGCATAAATCCATCACAAGTCTCCGCCTAGGAGAATGGAATGAAAACAACAAGGACAGTTAACAAAAACATGGATAGTTAGCAAAAACATGAATAGTTAGCAAAACATGAATAGTTAGCAAAACCATGGCCATGTTTACAACAGCATGCGTGAGAAAGTATTACAGCAAAGAGAAACATTGAAAAGCTGCAAAACTCAGGACAACAGTGTGTGTCTGATTGTCAAATTACCATGTCTTTGAATGCAATAATGCACACATTTCCTAGACATGGCAGAGCTAGAGATAAGCATTTTACTGTTGAGTAGAGAGTGACCAGAATGAAAAGACTAAACAGCCCAACTTCATTAACTTGCCTTTCATAAACCTTTTAAACCATTATTATGCTTTTATCAGTATACATTTTCAGCAAATCACCATTTCATTTAAGCCAGAAGGAGCTATATAAATACAAGAAATAAAAATGACTTTTCTGAATGCTGAATGCACATCCTTGCAGATGAAAACAAGTGCTAACACTCAGGAGATTCCTTCTCTCCTGCTTCCCATTCTTTTTGATTCTTGCACAATTTTCCTCTCAGAATTGCCTCTGACATAAGCTTAACTCACTATAATAGTTGTGGTTTATGCTTTGACAAGATGCAGGACTGAACTACAGAACAGCAGCACCCGTGGACTCTGTGTGAGCTGTGACCAAACAAAGGAGAACCTTTCTTCACATGAAGCTCCAACCTGTTTGCTCCTGTCACCAGTTCCACAGCATTGCTCTCCATTCACAATGTGTTCATGGATGTTAGAGGTTCATGTTGCTGACAAGTATATGTCACAATGTTAGAAGCAGCTGGAGCCCAGGAAATCCAATGGATTACTGTCTCAGACTGCCTAATGGGATCCCAAACTACCTTCTGTGGACAAATGAATATAACTGTCACTGGTATCAGTGTGAGCAAACCCATAATTCCCATCTGAATAGCGGAGTTCAAAACTAAACTTTAATGTATGACTTTGAACATAAGGAAATTTTACATCATTTAGCACTTCAGTGTTTTAGAGATAACGTGATAACATCGTGTACACAAAATATATGTCTATAAATGTAAAATAAATATAAATATCTATATGTATCTATAGATAAATAAGTAAAAATAAAAATAAAAA
>VYZT01018053.1:16858-51458 GCA_013400735.1 Pomatostomus ruficeps | reverse complement strand
TCCTCTTCCCCTCACAGGAAGTTATAGCTGCAGTGAGGTCTCACCTCAGTCTCCTCTTCTCCAGGCTGAACAGACCAAGTGACCTCAGCCGCTCCTCACATGGCTTTCCCCCCCAGAGCCTTCCCTTCATCATTCTCATGGCCTCCTTTCGTTGCTTTTAAGTGACATATCCTTCTTTTATTGTGGCAGCCAACTGCACACAGCACTCCAGGTGAGCAGAGTGCAGAGTGGAGCAGGACAAGCACCTCCTTCAGCTGGCTGGTGATTCTTTGTGGAAGCACTCATCAGGATTGGTGCTAAGCTAGGGGAAACTGTAAGGTGGACTGGCTATAGACTTCTTCTGTTCCACTCTAAATTGAATTTAACCACTGGAATTTCTAACTAAATCCTACTGGAGATCTTTTTTTTTTTTTTGGTAGGCTAATGTGCTTTTATACCTCAAGACACTTAGTTGTCCAAACAGTCTTGCACACAATTTTCAACTTTTTATTTCTGCCTACACTTCCCTATAAGCCTGCAGAGTACTTTCTGCTAGCTATAGTTAGATTTTTCTTTCTTAAGTATTGCATCAGTCATGGTTTGTATTAGATTTTCCCATTTTCCTGTTACATGCTTCTTTGTAAGCAACAATGATGGCACACAGATAAGAGCACTGGGAGGAGGCTTCTCCATGCTTGTTTTTTAGTTCTAATTACTCAGCCTGGCTCTGGAGCACACCCTCATAGACCTGAAATTATTATCTGTTGAGAAATCATTACTCTTACACTAAGTGGAGGTATTTAAACTACCTTTTGCAACTCTTGAGGTCTGACTTCAGCACAAAAACATGTTGGTAGTGGAGAGTGGATTTCTCTATGTGCTAAAGTGATTTCCCTAAGTCAGCCACATATACCTGCACTAACTTTCATCCAGATGCATGCAGATTATGTCATTAGTGTGAAAAGACAATGTCTCTTACAGTGGTGGAAAAATGTACTTAGAGACAAATAGTGAACTTTGGCAAGAGGTAGAAGTCATAAAGACAATTGCCCCAAAAAGCCCGCATGGTTGACAGGTGAATGGGATCGAACAGTGTTATTTGCAGTTATAGATGAAGGCTTTATTCTCTAGTGTGTGGTTTTTGTTTGTCTCCCCTGAGAATACTTGATAGTAATAGTTCAAACCTGTTATAAAATACAGTATACAATTTAATCTTTACAGGTTTTCACACGTTGCCAAAAATGATGCATTAACTCTGCACACCTTAAGTAGTATATATACCTGAATGTAATACACTTGATGAAATTTTACGTGTGTTAAAATGCAGAGGACTAGCTTTTAAAAATTATGTTTATTAGTAGAAACTTTATACTGATTCTGCAAAAGAATATAAGCATTGCAGGGTTGGGGGGAGGAAGGTGTTTTATTCGTAGAGGTTTAGATACTGAGTACTCTCCTGTCAGCTTTTAGAGCTATTAAGTGCTATCCTCTAGCATCTCAAATATATGCACCTTTGGAAGTGAAGAAGCCCTTTCTAGTTGTCCAGCTTTAGATGAACTGATCATTAAACAAAATTGCTTGAATAAATTCAAATGAAGGATTTTTATGTTAACTGATGAAAGTGCAAAGACACAGTTGATATAGAGAAATACATGGGTGCTGCAGTAAATTTTGTTCCCAGATGCTTAGCTGTAGTTGTCAGCAGTCAAAATTTCAAGAGCAAACACACAAGTATTGTAGTGTAGCTTCAGAGAACATTTTTTGAGGCAATTCAAGGAGCTGAATTTGCCTTTTCTGGAAAAAGACTTTCCAGGAAGCTGCCTGGTCTAGTTGCTGCTATTTGTAGAGGTGCTGTATTCAATATTGCAGGTAGCAGTATTGCAGAATTTTACCTGGTGTCTGCAGAGAGGGCGCAGCAAGATTTTCACAACATGCACTCCCCTTGATGTGACATCATGAAGCTCTCCTTCATCCCCATTCCTGTTCAGATTGAAGTCAAGGAGTTAGGTATTTGTTGTATGAGAGTTGATTGTTGGCTGTGACTAGATACCAGAACCAATTAAAAGTAGGTTGTAATAATTACTTTCTGTAACATGATCAATATCCAGTGCTAAAGCAGAAAGACTAAGGCTTCCTTTGATATTTCATGGCTCTAATTTTTAATAGCTGTATAAGCGGGAGATCAATAATGGGTCATCACGTACAACCAATATGATTAAGTGAAGCTGTTTATTACAAAGTACAGTGTCTTATTATACCCTTTTGTCTAAATGCATGCCCTTACACTAATATAACTATTGGCTATCTGTTCTAGTTCGTGCGTCCCCTCTACAAGCTGATTGGTAGTAATACTACTGAACACGTGAACTCCACCAGTAGTGATAACAAGACTTCTTCAACATTCCTTGGTCTGCACTTCTTTCTTCTGTATCCAGGAGTTAATTATTTTTTTGGCATACTTCTTCCTTCATGTCCTTCATGGTATCCTCCTGTTCTTGGCACCAAGGCTATTCACCTATGTAAGCTGGATTGCTCACATGTCCTCTTTCCCTAAGAAAATCCTCCACATGTATATATATGTATTGGAAGCTCAGGGAACTACAAGAGCTCAAGATCAGAATACTAGATGACTTGATGTTTTCCTTTTAATAATTTAAATAAAGATACACTTTATATATATAAACTGGTGGGAGTTAACGTGGAAGAGGTGCTGATCTGGGTTTGGGATAGGGGGTCTGGCATTGGTCAGTGGGTGGTGAGCAATTGCATTGTGCATCACTTTTTTTCACTTTTCACTATCATTAATGTTATCATTTACCATTATTATTGTATCTTACTTTATTGTCAATCATTAAATTGTTCTTATCTCAACATACAAGTTTTACCTTTATTCTACTGGGCCAGGGAGAGAGGGAGCATTGAGTGAGCAGCTGCATGGTGCTTAACTTCCAGCTGGGCTTAAACCATGGCAATATTTAACCTAGTCAAATCTCCCATGCTGTGGAGGCAGAAACCTGAGAGAATTAATCTGTTTTAGCATTAAACCAAAGTTTACATCTCTTTGGAAAAAAGCTGCATTATTATTAAACCATTAGAAATGAAAAGGCTGCTTTTCAAACCATTCTAGTGAAGTCAGTTAGAGGTTGCTTGGAAAGCTGCTGGTGAGACACTGCCATGTACATAGCTGGAGTAAAACACTGCACCATTTCCTTTTCAATGTCACAAGATTTGGACCACGAATGTGGGAATACACATACATATGCACACAAATATAGAAACAGACTGATCACACAGCAAGAATAATTAGGATGCATGCCACACATTCTTTGATAACTGCTGGCACAGGGCTTCAGCACAAGAATTTGAGTTCCTAAAACCACCTGGTAGGTTGAGTTGAAAACCTTTTGAAAAATACATCAAAAAGTTCCTATGGCACTGCAGGGGATACTTATGCACAGAATAAAAGAACTGGTGTAGTGTTCTTTTCAGCAATTCTTAACCCACAAACATTTCTGAATTCTAGAAGTATTTTGACAATTCTTTGTTAAAATACTACTTAGTGCTTAGCATTTTGCTCTAACTCTTTTAAAGTAAAATCAAAGTCAAAAACTTAGTATTAGATTTCTTTCCTTTTACTTCTGCATCTTTAAAAATAGCTTGTAAAAAGTTTTGGATAAATGCACTGGTTTCTTTCCTGAAAACAGTGTGGGTGCCTCTGAAAAGTAGTAATCTTTTGCATTCTTTTAATAGAAATCTGGTTATATTCTGAGGGAAATGAAAATGGAAATGTCTATATGAAGACCAAGGAAAAGGGAGGTTTTACCAATTCATATGAAATGGGCAGTAAGATATGGTATATTCCATAAAGCTATATGAAGATTAGGTGGCACCAAATTACATGGCTTCTGTCATTGACTATAGTAGACTGAATAAATCCAGTTTGAAGTGGGTGTGAGGAAGACCTATGAATTTTTTCCTGTGGCATATCCAGTGGCTCAGATTATTTGCATTGAAATCATAAAAAGTTATTACTCTGCTTCACTGCTAGTTACAGAAAGTGTAATGATATTGGGGTTTGCTTCTTTTTGCTTCTACTATGACACATGTAATTTTGTGGAGGTACTTCAGGCTCAAAATTTAAAATCTCAATATAAATTTTAAAAAACTATTTTTAATTCTGGCTCCTTTTCTGAAGTTTATCTGGCAAATGTAAGTAGCATGATAATCATATAACCAAGGCAGGTATTTTCTATATTATATTGTGAAATCATCTCTATATTCCAAGCTGTCATTTATATCACCATTACAGTCTTTTCTTAAAGTAAATCAGTATAATCTATTGACTCATCCAAGAACCATCACAATATTCTTGACATGTGAAATGACTTGCATGAACAATAAGAACACTGTGTGATGTGGACATGTAGGCAGACAGGAAAATAGAGAAGAGCTGAGGCCACTAAGTGAAATCCCACTCGTCTTATTGCTCTGAAATTTATAAACATGACAAATAATACATTTTGGCATAATTTTTTTTTTCCTTAAGAAATTGATTGTGTTTTTCATTGTATATCTGCTGCTGATTAGTTATACAAGGCAATTTTACTGGACATTTTAGGTAAGGATCATAAAATTTCAGAATTAGTTAGTACGGTGTTCTCAAGCACCTAAATAGTTCTCAGCATGCTTTCAAAAGGGATGTTAAAAAGAAAATTTTATTAAAAGAGAAGCTTGTTTTTCATATAAAGACATCATGGAAGGCTGCTTTTTCCCCAGTAGGTTTTCCATTCTTTTATTGTTTATTGTTAAAAATGTACCTTGCTTCCTAAAGTTTTTCTTCATATTCAAAGTAGAGGATCTTCTTTTACATTTTTCACAGTGTCAGTGTTCAATTAACCTTCAAAATGTCTGCTGAGTATGCAATATGAGCATGTGAAGTGCTGTCATTAAAGAAGCTGCTTTCTTATTTCATTTAGTTTTCTCCTTTCCATTTTTCCTATGCAGTATTTAAAAACACTGAAACTAGAAAAAAATGTATTTTCAGAAGAGTTTCTTTTATGCTCCAGGTCAAAGTAATATCACTGCCTGCATTACAGAGTTTACACAAGTCACTTCTATTAATGATGTTGCATTTTTCAACTGATCTGATGAGTCCATCAGACATCATGTTTTAACAAGAACTTTTTTCCTGAGAACTCCATTGATGAGAGCATTCTTCATGTTTGAGTTTTTTCTATAGAATTTCTCTGTCTGCC
Source organism: Pomatostomus ruficeps (assembly GCA_013400735.1). NCBI lineage: Eukaryota > Metazoa > Chordata > Aves > Passeriformes > Timaliidae > Pomatostomus > Pomatostomus ruficeps. Next base: position 46,224 of record VYZT01018053.1, on the reverse strand, counting down.
AGACTGAATTTAAAGTCCATAATCAAGTGAAATTGTGGTCATTACTAAGCAGAAGAGAATCTAGGACCCTAGAGCATTTTCTAATTAAGTACCCAACGTCTTATGATTACCTTGTTATGTATAGCAAGTTTTCACTTGCACGGTTTAGCTGTCATTTAAAATGATGCCAAATGCAATTGAATGGTGGCCTGACATTTATGAGAGATGTTTTCAAACAGTTGTTTGAGTGGTTCTCAGATGAAGCTTTGCAGTGCAGAATCTATTGTAGATAGAAATAAAGCAATCATCTGAAGTCCGGTGAGCTAATAATTGTTAGTAGGCATGCAGATGTGAAGACCATAGGGCATTAATTAGTGCTCCTGGTAGCTGTCATATGGAAGGATCATCAGTTGAAAAGGTCACTTGAATGTTCTTACAGTGAGGACAGGTGCTTTTTTATAGTTTCTGGAATCTCTCCTTCTCTTTCTTGTAAGAAAACTCAGGAGAATTAGTAGAGAACTTGTGGTCTTGTGTAATGATATTTTTTTTTACTTGGAGAAGAAATGGTTGTTTTGGGATGAATGTAATTGACCTAAGGTTACTACTCCACTTTCTGTCCTTTCTGCTGTGGTATGTGAAAACGGATCAGATACCAATATTTACAAAACCATCATCTGATACAAACTAACAGTATAACCTGCTGTTAGCAAGATTACCCACACAAGTTTCTGTGACATTATTTCAGCTTCTTTTCTGGAAGACTTTAAGATTGAGATTATGATGTTTGTATTACATTTACATATTCTGTTGATTCACATGAGGCACTCCATGCCTGTATTCTCAGTCCCACCTGACAGAGACTCTTAGAGCTGACAGTTGAGCATGGTACCTAGAAACGTGAAAGAAATTGTGACATCATGTAAGTTTAGGAGCTAAACTCGTAGTCTAGCTCAGGTTTAGTTTATCATCTCATGTGCACTGTCACAGCAGTCGTTCTGCCAGAAAATTTTAAAACGGATTGAAGTCAGCATCATTTCCTCTTGGAAAGGTGGGAGTTGTTCAAAAGAGAAGTCTTAACAGAGATCAGGTTTCCATAGAACATGTTCACTAGCAATTGCTCCCATAAAGTTACCTTATTTTGTAGTTTCAGTTTTATGTCAGAACAGCTGGATAATTGATCAGATCTAGTGATAGTCTGTGTTTGCATCAAAATGCAGATTTCCAATGTAAAATGAGACAATCATGTTCAAGGGTGCTTCTTTGATGTCTTCTGTATTATGATCTTACTGGCAACAGCATTGCCATTAATACTCTTAACTGCTAGGACTGACTTTATGATGGATCATCAACTGTGAATTTCTTTCAGCCACTACTTAGTTTTACTCTGTAGAAGCTCTCAAATTATTTCAAGATGCTGCAAGAAAAAACAGTTTTTTTAAATTATCAAAAGCTAATTAAGTAAAACAAATTTTACAACCTCTACAGGACTTACAAACAATTGAAGTGTAATTTCTAGATAGACAATATAAAGAGTCTTGACCTAAACATTTCAGTGCATGATTTTAATTTAAAATGAAATTAACCTATTCTTAAGAAAATAAATATCTAAGGATAGTTTTCTGTGAATATGTATTGTAGCTTTAGTATTTTTTCAAATGAAATGCGAATGTATCCTCTCATAAATAAGCTGTATTATTGTTCTGTCCTATTTCAACCCACATGGCCAGAGAGAAAGAGAGTGCATGATCAGAGTTTCATAAAAAGGTAAAGCTTAAGTTTTCTCCACTCTCTTTCTTTTTAATGATTTTCAGGATTGAATCCATTAGGAGCCAAACAAAGCACATCTGTGGTGTTGTCCCTACTGATTGTCAGCATATAGTACATTCAAATACTGCAGCCAGAAGGCATTTTACAAAAACAGCTTTCAAGATGTGCTCTTGAAATGCATTTGTCTACTCATTATGCAGTGCTATTTTTTGTCAGTGGGGAGTTTTGTAAATAAAGCATCAAGGTCTAATATTGCAGTAGCTGATAGCAATAAAGTAAACTAGAACCAAATAACCCGCTTTTCTCTACGCAGCTTTGTTTACAACTGTGACCAGTAAAGGAAAAAAAAAGTAGAAAAGTATTTATTTTTTTGTTATTTTAGCAAAATCTTAGAATATCTAGAGTGACTTTGCAGCAGAAAATGCAGTAATTGTTTATAAATATAAACGGGTTGAGGACAATTTGCAGATTCAGCTGCCTCATGTTTGACCTATTCAAGTAAGACAACTATATTGCAGCAATATATGCAGATGGAAGTAGTACAGCTGCCTGGAATTTATAGTCCTTTCTGTTCCCAAACTGAGAAGAATTGTTAATCCCAGAGTCCTGCTGCGAGGTTGGTAAAAATGAGTTCTGTAATTCAGATCCCACAGGTTATGGCAACAAAATGGGTGCTTGGATATTCGGGGACATTCACAGGACTGTAGGTGAAAATTGGGAGTTTAAACAGTCTCTTAGACCTTTCATTTCTTTTGGTGTGTATTATTTTGGCATTAGAAACAGTGCTTGCCATTTATAAAATTACCATTGAAGTATCGAGTTCTTATTCAAAATATAAAGGGTAAAAACTTGTCACAGGTTCATATATCTGCTTGCAGTGTGGCTTTAAAAATGACGTTTAAATGCTGCTAATTGCATTACAATGTTACTGGATGGTATAGTAAGAAAAATGTCCTGTTAATTATTTTTGCCACATATTTGTAGAACAATACTATTGAATAAGAATAGAAAATTAAATAATACTAAGGCTACAGAATATCAAAACACTTTAAAAGAAAAAAAAAACAACAGGTGCAGCACCACACTGACTTTTCAGAGAAAGGCTTGCTTAGAGGTACTTACATCTTCAATAACTAATTTAAGGAGGAAACATTTTGTTGAGATGAACTTCTTTTGTTCAGGAGTGTTCATTAGTGATCTTACAAAGGTGGGCTGTGTCTGTTGCATTCAACAGAATGAATCTGGCAGGACAGGCATATCCCCCTGGCTTTTGAGTACTGCTGCCCTGGTGTTATACTCAATAAATGTGCTTTTGCCAAACCTAACAATAATATCTACTGGATACTGCCTTACAACTGGGCCTTGAACTTCACTTTTTCAAACCTTTGTTGGTGGGACACTGGTTTCTGGATTGGCATTCTGTTAGCCTGATGAACTAATTGACCTAGCAGGACTCCCTGTGGAATTGCAGCTTCTGCTTAGATCATCAGGAGCACAATTTGTTGTTTCATTTCCTCTTCGAGTCCCATCAGGGAAATTGAATTGTGAAAAGACTACCTACTGGGAGCATTCAGCCCTCATGACTGAATAAGTAACTTTATTTTTTTTGGTACTGTCTTAATTAACAACAAAAAGGAGACTTTGTTGTGAGGGAGTCTGCTGTGATTTTGATACAGCTGACTGACCCCCGTCGCAGGGGCACTTGATCCCACACAGCCTCTCGAGGCCGGGGGCCCTGCGCAGGTGCAAAGTTAACACAAAGCTCCAACGAGCTTTGAGTGCTGCTCTTGGGGGAACTCATTGAGTGTTACCAGCCCGTCACCCAGGCTGACGTCTGCAGGTATTAAATGTTTGGCAAAAACATTCCAGGGGAGGGATCTAGCCTGTCTAGACTTAATTTGTAACAATAATTAATGCTATTTGCTTGGAGGAGTTTGTACTTATCTGTGAGAAGATACAACCTAAAGAGTTTTCTGGGCTCTGCCATCATAAGACAGTGTAGTATCTTATTATTAAGGCTGCCTGTTTTTTCTTAACAGGGCACACACATTTGCACATCTCTTGTTTTTCCTGGCCCTGAACTGTATACCATCAAAATATGCTGAAATTAAGTGTTTAATTTTTTATCCTTGTAGTATTGAACTTCTTTTTCACCAGTCTTTTTGAGTTCACTTTTATTTCCAAATAAATTTGAAATAGTGATAGCTGTAGGTTTATTGTAGGAAGCTAAAGGGAAGGAAAGGTGGTATTAGAAAGACCATATCAATGATATAGAAATCTGTATTCATAGTAAAAAGAAATGCACAGGGAAGAATCAAATTTTGTTTTACACAAGTCCATATTTCTAATCTTACAAAGTAAAAGTTGTGCAGTTTTGATTTCTGTGTTGATTTTTAACAGTTATGGGACTGAGACTGGTATAGAAACCAGGATATTCCCTGCAGCGCAATAAGAGAAGGTGCTGCCGTCATGGAAAAGGGCAGAGCCATCAATCAAAAGTTAGTGGTAAACACCTTGATTTTGTTTGTTCTGGTACCTGAGTCCAGTCTTTGGTAATGTGATGTTGAAGTCAAAAGTGAGATAATGCTTTCATTTTACTCAGAAAACATAAAACACAGAAAACGGCTCTAGTTTCCCCTTTATTTTCCTGTTTATTCTGTTTTGGTTTGGTTTTTTAACAATCTTTCCACATAATTTCTGAATGTTAGATGTGAACATGCACAGAAAATACTGAAATGCATCCAGAGAGCCCGTAACTCACTTGTCCATCACCATAAAGGTGATCTGCAGAGTGCCAGCTGCTGCGCTAGGGGGAGGAGTAGGACGGGTGGGATAGGAAATAGGGCAATGCAGTGGTATTGGTCTGGGAGAGCAAAAGGGAAGGCAGGGGTAGGATAGTCAGCAAGGCCAGCCTCATCTTTGTCTCTGAAAGGATTGCATTTTTTGGTATTTGTGGAGAAGACAGAATACACCTTTCTTCAAAGGCAAAGAATAAAGATATGGGTTAGCCTCTGGAACACAGAATTATTTTGCCATGCTTATTGGCCATAGCTCCAAAAGAAAATGTGCTTATTTGGATATTATAGCTTAAGGAGAACAATTTCCAGAAATTTGTAGATAGCCATTCTATAGGTTTCTTGTTCATTCTCTTTCCCTTGGATTCCTGGATTTCATCCATGAAATGTACAGATACTTCAGAGGAGTATATCTGAAAAATTTCTTTGATTGAAAAGGCTGGAAAACTGCCTGTAGAGCAGAAGACAAGATTAGAATTTAGTGATGGCTGTGGTCTATGGTGTTCGGTTTCTTTTTTTTTTTCCTCGTTTATTATTCTAAAGACATGTCTGCTGTTGACTTTCAATGTCTTTCAGAAGACTCACCAACAATGTGGTGGTGTGGTGGGCAGCTTTCTGTTAGTGTTAACACCAACACCTCTACATTTGAACCTTTTAGCTAAACAGATTTTCATTCCAATTTGTGGTTTTTAAAAAGATCCCTGAATACAACACATAGGGAAACCTTCTTTTTAAAGAAGACTAACATCTGAAAAACCTAATTGTTGGCCATGATCAGAAAGTTTTCCTGTCTGAGTTAAACACAGCTATATGGGGACCACTAATGACATTTTTTGCTTACAAAAATGTTCCTATAATTTTCTTTCAACTTTAATGGAAATTACATAAAATACAACAATTCTTTGGCTTCTAGATGAGGAATTGGTGCTGCAGAAATTACGGATATAGAATAATGATATTCTATTCATATCTTATGGAAACCAGTGGATCACTTGTATGAGAAAATTCACTTCACTTCTGTAAATATTAGTGGAGGGTTTCACTCTTATAAACAGGTACCTTGTTATCATCCCCTTCAAATGCAGCATCAAGACTAAGCAAGTCTATTGTTTGATGAAGTCATTGAATGTCTTCTAAGAGTTTAATTTTATGAAGTTGAGCAAAAATGTCTAGAAACTTATTAAACAAATCAGCCATAGTCTGAGAATGCATGTATATCAGAGAATCCTTTTTTCATTTGGGGAAGGTTTGCTAATCTAGACTTTTTGTGGAGAAGAAGAATGTGTGTGTGTGTGTCTGTTAACATGTATATCTAAATATATATAAAATACACGTATATAGGCACACATTTTTAAAGCATGAAGCAAGAATTTTTGCCGACATCAAGTTATTTATCAGTTTCATTAAAAAATTCATTATCGCTAGGATTTGTTTGGATAAATTAAACAAATGATCCCACATTCTAGGCAAATAGATTAGCAATCCAAAAGACCCCTTTGGGATCCGCAGATCCGGAGGCTCAGTCTGTGGGTGAACCGTTGCACATTTGAATGAGGAATCATGTGTTTGAAACATATTTAATTATCCTCGGTGCTGGGTACTCAGGGGCATGACTGGTCTTGGTGAAAGTTAGGAAAGACCTTGTGTTCCTTAGTGTTACGTTGTCTGTGTTTCTGTCCCAAGTAGTGGTGTTCCTGATACATCTATCTCCAAATGCTGGAAGATCCTAAATGACATTGAGAAACCGGCTAGCAGTACCACACTCTTTCTAATGGAGGTTTTGTACATGACTTCTAGAGTTCCCTGATGGAGCCACAGAGAGCTCTTCCTCTTTGATAATTTGTAGGCTGCATTCAGCATAGCTGGATTATAGAGCTACAAAGTAAATATATAGTAAACTACAAGAAACCTCTGCATATGTGATGGAATTTCCCAAACTGTCTCTTTTTGCTGCTTGGAAGAAATCTGCATGTAATTGTGTTTTAATTTATGCCAGTAATTTTCAGGCACCAGCATAAGAGGTGCTTAAAAATTACAAAGGAAAAGTAAAGGCAAATGCTAGCTATTGTATAAGAACAGACATTAATGTAAATGATGCTATTAAGAAATCTAGTGTGTTTGTGCACGCAGGAATTTTTGTTGCCAAAGTATTTCGTGTTCAATTTTCATTTTCTTTTTCTCTTAAATCAGATACTTTGATCAAAGCAGGCAGGTTGCCAAATAGCTTTTTATCTTATAACAGAAAAAATAATGTAAAATATGAAGTAATTAAACTTGAAACACCTCATAATGAGATGAAAAATTATATTCAGAAGGTGCTGTGAAATTAATTAATTATTGATGTTTTTAGGACACTTGCAGTGCCTTCTGTGATAGGTATTTGTTCCTATAAGGTCAATGTCAGTTATGGAAGAATTCTTTTTTTGTTTTCAGGTATTTAATGTTGGGGTTGTTTTGGTTTTTTTCCAGTGTTGTAAAGGATTGGTATGCTGTTGGTTTGATAAAAGGAAGTCAAAGAGAAGAGGATCTTTTATGATGTGTATAAATACGTATTAAAATTGCCACTGCTTTTTTGTGAAGTATTTTAATGTAATTTTACATTCCTCACCAACTCATCTGTCAAACAGGATTACTTTTCTGCTAAAATAAAGGTATCATGTGTTTTTTTTTTTAAAAAATTACAATTGTATGAGTTGTGGTGTGTCGGAGAGGACTTTTAAAATGTTACATAGCCATTTGTACAATGTTTCACTGAACCTTCCCTCCTGCCTCACTGGCCAATGTAAGTTAATAACATTATGATTAGGTTATATATAATAAAACAACCTTATGTTTAAATTACAATACTCTTGAAATTTGTGATGAACAGTCTTTTGAGACTGTTCAGAATAACTCTACCACAAGCGTGTTGTCTCCATTTAGATGCAATCTTTCTGTAGTGGGACAATTTTGTTTTCCTTGGGTCACTATCATTGGCTCTGCTTGTAAGGCTTTGGACACCACACACACATCAGAGTGGGCAATCTTCATAATCTACGTTTTGTATAGGGGCTTCTTGAATGAACAGTGTAAGTGTTTAGTCAAACCTCATATATCAAGCCCCAAAGATATTTTATTGTTTTGCATTAGCACCTAACTGCTTAAAGTTTAGATATATTGACTGGTTTTAAACAAGTAAAAACAAAGAACCCACATGACATTATTGACATGAAGATGATGAGGCAGTAATTTCTTAGAGTACTTTTTATTTATATTAAAGTTGTTGTTTATTGATTTTTAGCAGGGTTGAAGAAGAATAGATTTAGAACTGGAGGAGATGTGAAGGCAAAAGCAGCTTAAATCTGTTTTGCTAAACTAGCAGCAGCTTTTGGTTTAAATTGCATTGTTGTAAGTACAAATAGAATTTACTGCTGTCACTACTTAGAGTTTGCAGTGTGTAAGAAGGCATAGAGCTTAAGAAGGGAATATTCCTAAATTCATGCAAAATAGCATAGTAAGGCAAAAGTTCTCAAATGTTTTTTCAATATTTTTAAATTGCAGGAAAGAGATTTGTGACTCAGTGTTTGTGTTCTTTTTTTGAGACTTTGTTGTGACTTTCTAGCATGTTTTAACTGAACACATTTCTTTGCTGTCTCTTTCTTCAGCGTCCCTTTAACAACTCCTGTTTTCCTTCTGTTCAGTCTCACAACTGTTCAGTTCCGAGAAGATCCTTGTTGGTTGTCTGGAGGAATATATTGCATATCACGTGTCGTATTCCCTGTAGCAAGATGAAGTTCCTGCAGATATGTAAATTGTTGATACTGAAATAGGTGGTACTCAGGGATTGTTCCATCTTGTACTTTCTCTGGTTTTGTTAGCTGGTTCTGTACTTACACAACACTGCTATCACTGTTTCATTGATTAACTGATGTCTCAAGCTGATTGGGTAAATATCTCAGATAAGCATTTTAACAAGATTTAATTTAAACTCCAAATTACATTTTCATACAACATTAAGTACCAGTTGCTATGTGAAATAATTCTGTGTTGGAGGTTAATTTGTTTTTAGAATGTGTTTGAGGGAAATATTACAAGCATAATGCAGTGAAATATATTTAATCTTAGACATAGCAAACCATGTTGCAGTTTTCTGTGCTGATGGAATTTTGTTGGCTTCTTTGCCTGGATTTCCATTTTTTTAGTTGTTGATGAAGTTCTTTTTGCTGCTTAATTTTTGTTATACATGTGTTAAACTGTACACATACTTTGGGCCAGCACTAGAGAGTTATCCAGGCAGAGCTCTACCAATGAGAATTGCATTTTGAACTTTTCCATGCTACATTTTGGAGGGGGTCATCCTGGGTTTGAAAGGAAAATTTGGTACTTGGACCTTCAGGGGAGAAGCATGCATGTCAGATGAGGGGCAAAGCTACCTAATAAGCAACAGTAACAGCACTAAAAGTAGGGTTGAATTCCTGACCATCTTTGGGACTTCTGGAATAAGCAGCTTCAATTTACTCTGCTTCCTCTTTACTTTTTTACTCTCATCTGCCTGAGTTCCTGTCTTGCTGGGCATTTGTTAAGTGCTGCTGGGCAATTTTGCCTTCCTTTCAGTTTTGGTCTCCAGATGCAACTGGATTCACAGGAAAAAAAAAAGCCCTAACTTTATTTATAAGTAGGAATGTTGATCTAAGCAGAAGTAAGCTATTTGAAATAGATGTATATGGATATCTGCATTAGGAATGAAGACCACCCAGTGCACCAATTTTCAAATACCAGTGATTGTTACTGAATGTCATTCAACTAAGGGGGAGGAGCTTTAAGGGAAGACAGATGTATTAGTATGGCCTAAAATATGTAATTATAAAGCTGTAATGAAGTAGCTAAATGAGTATTTTTATCCATCTACCAACTCACCTAATAGCAAAGGACTGTAAAACTTTAACTCATATTGTGGTAATCCCATTCCAGGTGTACACTGCATATTTTTGTAGTAATAAATATTAAGTAGTATATATTTTAAAGAGCAGTGTGTGTCTTAGCATTCTTGGTAGGAAAAAGGAACTCATAAATTTTAGTCCTGGCACTGATGTTGATTCAGGGCATTGCTATGGGCAAATCACTTAACTTCTGTCTGTGTTTCTTTAGTCATAAAATAGAAATAATAGTGCTTCTTTTCTTGCTTCCCACAGGAGTTGAAAGAAATTTTAACATTTGTGTAACTCTTCAGAGAATGTTAATTTAATGTCCGTTTAAACTTTTGGCTGTATCCAAGATAAATAAATCCCATGTTATTTTTAGGGAAATTATTTACAACACTTTTACAAATCTATTCTGTTTGATATTTTATCCAAGTAATAATCTTTCCATGGTAATAAAACGTGGTGTATCCTTGTAAATAGGAAAGCTAATTAACTTGAGTGAAAAAATGAGCCTATTTCTATGATGTGAAAAGAAAATCTATTTTTTGACTATTCCGTATTTTAGACATCTACTTCTGTAGATAACAGCACAGTGAAATCAGAAGAGTATGACCATACAGATCATTGTGTGTACAAGAAAAAGGAATACTACCAATGCGTTTTAGAAACTTCTTTTCAGTTGTTCGGCTGTAAATGGATGAAAGTAACATCCTTGTTATTCGTGCAGATTTTCAAAGGATTGCTTGCTGCTTACTTCTTCCTGAAACATACATAATTAGTGAAGATTAATTTAGCCTGCAGCTGGATATGGAGACAGGTTCAGGAAGAAGATTGTAGAAAGTTCATGTGGGTTTTGGCACATGTGAGTAGAGTAGCAGTTTAAGGTCCACATGCTTTGGTAGAGGGTAAAGGAAGGGATCAGGTGGTTGCATTAGCAGAGAAGAATTTGCCCTCTAGATGGTGTTGGCTAGAGAATGAGAGCTGCAGATGCTTGAGGGGACATGAAAGAATAGATGGAGCAGGCAAAGTTGCATTCTTGAGTGGAAAGTCCACTAGATACACCAAATGAGATTACCACAAATGTTGGCCCAAGAAGAGCCCACCTGTGTCAAAATTAATAGATTTATAATTCAAATGATACATACGTAGTCTGTATTCTGCAAGTCAAAATGTTCCATAGTGTTATCCACTGATGGGTTGACTTAAGCGTAAATAAACTTGGTGAGATGATCCACAACAATTAAAAGTTAGTTTTTAGTTCTCCATGCTACTAAAACTTGAGAATGTGAGAGTAGAAAAATGTGGATCCAGTAGCTGAAAACTGCCGTTCCACAGAATTGGCTAGAAGAATACCAACATCATAAGCTTATTGAATTTCAGGAAATAAAATTTTTGCTAATCTTGATTTTATACACTGAGCAGCAGTCACTGGAAAGAGTGAAAATCACCTTTGCAAAAGAAATACATGCATTTTAAGATTTACTAAGCTGAGCATGTCAAGGAATATAATTCCACAAGATACTAATTTCATTGTGGGGATAAAAAAAGGACGAAGAAGTAGTCAGCATGGCTTGATGTCTGGTTGACTGGAAAGGCAAGCTACTCCATTAGTTTTTAAAGGAAAATGAGGGGCAAGGGGAAAGGAAGAGTAATATGTACTTAGGATTTTTTGTTTAGACCAGTTTTAAGAACATAAGGATTAGAATACTTAAATTAGGTTTCAAAAGAGATGTTGCAAATTTTCTTTCTCATCATTTCCTGTAACAGAAGTTTGTTAAATGATGTCCTGTTACACCAGCAGAAATCTAGTCAAAAAAGTATTGCTGAAAACATTTTGTGTCTGTGACAGAAACTAAAACAGCAACACAAGGAGAACACAAGAGACTGGATTTTTTTTTTCTCATTCTATTGCTGTTTAAAAAAAAGTATTTGAACAATTTAGTAGAAAAGTTTGCATTAATAAATACTAATCAGTATGGTGTCTTTGCAAGGTTATGTGTAGGAGCCTAAAAGTAGCTGCTGTGATTAATCCAGTATAGGTGCTGTGAATCAGAGGATGAAATCTTAGTTCTATTGAATTCATTAATAGAAGTCCTGTTGAGAGCATACATTTAAATGCTTCCAGGATTAGGACACTCAAAAAATATTTTGAAAATTTGAGCATCTATCTGTAAGGTGTCATTTGATGACACACTTGCAGAATGTCAAAATTAGCATGTATTTGAATGCTTTACTGTACCAAGGTCTACATCATCTGCAGTAGGTTAAATTCATCATTGTACAACAGTTTGCTGTAGCTCTGAGAATTGCACATTGACATCACTGCAAACAGGAAACATTTTAATCCAGTGTCAGTCTCCACTGAAAGTAGAAGGAACGAAATGTTTTTGATATATCCTTGTCTGGCCTAACTGTAACAACCATGAAAGTTAAACCTTGGTAAAGTTCCTGGTGCATGGGAGAAATGCATCATTTGGGGTCAAAGAGATCTTAAAATCTGCAAAATTTGACAATTCTTGCTGAAAGTTCTTAGCATAAATTCATATAGTGTTTGCAAAGGTCAGTCTTAATTTTCTAGAGGGGAGCCCTAAAGAAGTGTAGGAAGGAACTGAAGGGCGTTATAAGTCCCACATGCGTTCAGTTTTTCTGTCTAGTTTCATGGCTAGAGGTAGTTCTGAGAAGTTACTTCCATTTAAGTTGACCAATGATGAGAGGAAACAGTTTGAAAACAAATCCTAAAATTTTCAAATAATGAGGCTTGATCATTACTTTGTTTTTCTTTTAATGAGATGATAGTAATTTGTAATTTAAGAATTTTAATTTATTTGCTGTTAATATGTAAGCTGACTTCCAAGGAACAGACAGTTCAAATGTGTTGCTTTCATTATTTGCTTTAAAATCAATACATCACGGTCATGAAACTACATATAGAAAGAAAAAAAAAAAAAGTAATTCAAAACAGACCTGATTCTGCAATTTTTGTTCCTAGACAAAATACTAAATTGCATCAAGGGAAGTTTTCTCTGTACCAGGATTAAAGATTATGTCCTAAGTTTGAGTTGAAATAAAAGTTCATATAAATGCTCTGTCAGTCCTTTCCAGCCAGCCTTTAATGTCTGTTAGAGTTAATATTGTAAAATCAAAAGAAAAATGAAAGTCTATCTAAAGAGAATTTTTCTTACTCTCATGGAAAGATGGGAAACAGTTGCCCATAGATCTGTAATGGAATTTGGTTGTTCGTGGTAACAGGACCACATACAAAAGATCCATGCAGTACATAATTTAAACTTAATTTTATGGATGCAGGAAACTGGCCTTTGAAGTGATCTCCATAGAGATTCTGTTTGGCATTCGTAATATCTTATAGTTGTCTTGATGTCTTGCTTATTTGGTGCCTAAAAGGTGTCTAATTGGGATGTATTAAATTCTGCTGGCATGTTACCATCCATAGCATTGTTTGGAATTGTATTTTTTATGACCACACATAATGCTTCATTCAAAAATTCTAATCAGTATTTTAATTTTCTTTAGATTAATTTTGAATCTTTGAACTATTTAACTATGAAAATACAATCTGAAAGAGGATACAGAATTTAAAAAATTCTCTATGATACTAATGCTGTCTTCCTTTTAGGGCACGCTTTTAAGCTTCATTTCAGGCAGCACTCTTTTCAAATGCATATTCTCAAGTAATTCCATAACTGTGATGAGGTTTGGGCTCCTCACTAGAAGATGACACCGCAGTGTTTGGAGTCTAGGGCACATGAGGCAGAGGGCCCTGGGTGTGTTTGGCATGGGGAGGAGCTGGGGGAGGCCGACCTCGCTGCCGTGTGCAGTACTGTGAGCGGAGCACGCAGAGAGGACAGAGCCATGCTCTTCCCAGAGCTGCACAGCAGCAGAACAAGAGGCAATAGAGAAGATGAATATATATAATTCTGATTATATAATAGAGGACAAAAATTCACCATGAAGGATGGCTGAACACTGGAGCAGGTGCCCAGATTGGTTATGGGATCTCTGTCTTTGGAGGTGTTCCAAGACCTAACTGGATGTGGTCCTGACCCACCTGATCCCTGATTTGAGTAGACGGAGACCTCTGAAGGTCCATTCCTGATGTTATATATAGTTCTATAGAACTCTATTTCTATAAGCTGAAATAACAGAAAACAGCATTGGAAAATGTGTTAAGTCATCTAACCCATTTCACTGTCAGGTGAGGTCTTCTCTTTGCTGAAACTAATTTAAAATAACAAATTCTAGGGTGAAATATATTTATATTATGTCAAAGCTATATTCTGTGTACGTCTCACAAGACACTTAGGTCAGTAGTATTTCCAAAATTCCTCTCTCTCAGTATATGATTTCCAGGAACCCATATGGTTACAACTTTGCCTTTGCTGATCCTTCTATCAAATGGATATTTTTCAGTATCTTCAGGATGTAAAGATTCTGAATTTGTTATGACTTTGATTGGTAATTTTTCTCCTGGATAAAATTGACAAGGTATAGAATGAAGAAATCATTATCTTTGTATTGCTTGCCCTTTCTCCCCCACACTTAAGGATCTTACTGTACATTAAATTGCATTCTAAAGATTGCAGATGCAGTCATAGAGAAAAAAATTCTGGTTTCTGATTTAACTCTTTGAGAGGATTCTTTAACTCTCTTCATAGAAATTGATTTTGTAAACAGTTTTTCTTTATTCCTAGCACATTCAATTTGTGGGCAGTTGCAGCTTTACTAAACCCTCTCCTTGCAACTGTGTTTATAGGTAAGCTGTTTTATGGATTGCATCAATTGTTATGTAATACCTGAAGTCAAGACTAAGTTTGAAGAAAATTGTAAAAAATGGATTCATGGCTGAAGACTGACTTAGCGAGGACTATAAAATATTCATTCGAGTAAATAATATTTTTAAGTACAGTTCTGTCTGGGTAGATCTGAAATTTATTTAGAATAGGAATTGTAAATTTATGTGTGCATTTTCGTGAGGTTTTGGAGCAAGATATCTTTGAGCTATTGTAAATGTATGCCTTTGCTGTGACATGCTGAATACAAATACAGACGCATCTGCATTTATAGCAAAAAAATTCTGTGTGACTACGTGATGTAGTTGGTTATGGTTCTAATTCTGTGGTCAACAAGTGCAGCACTTCAGTCTTTATTCTTTCTCATTAACTTAGAAAGCCTATGTTCTGCCATGTGAAAAAAATATACCATAATGATTCACAGTCCGTGAACTGTTGTTGGTGTGGGCTGTTGGGTACCATATAATTGTATCGAACTTCAAAACTATTTTACAGTGCAGAATCACGATTCTTAAATGTTGAGTTTCTGTGTTCTTTTGTTTTGGGGTTTTGACAAGCCACTTCCTTTTCTTGTGATACCACTTACTCATTTTATGACAATACAAGTGTTGCCTGCTCTGGGCTTACAACAATGGTGTTCCCTACAGTAAATCACAATAATTACATATTCAGTGCCTCAGCAAGGAAGGACCTTTGGAATCTCATTGAATGCCAACAGTTTGAGAAGTGCAATGCCTCAACTTGTGTGTTAGAAACTGATGAATCTTACAGAAATAGGAACATAATCTGGTTAAAAATCTGTCAAATTACGTACTACTGGAATTGATACAAGGAGGCTATGAAATGATTTCTAGACTAGGAAATGAGAAAGAAATTTTGAAACCAGAAGTGTGGGTCTCATTCAATGCAGTAATTGATACAGAAGCACAAAGAAATACACAGCCTGGGTGTTTTTACCTGATCTTTAATAAGATGGATATGATATTCCTTATTTTCAGTAAATATTCATGTGCCTATTACAAATCTAAATAGCCTAATGAGCACTACTGCAGTTAATTCACATATGTGTATAAGCAATATAAGTTTTCTGAGCCAGAGAAATAGCTCCGCTGTAGCTTCCAGGGATTGGCAATAAAGTGCTCACTTTGAATACTTGGCGTAACACTCTTTCTTGTTCTTTGAAGGCACAGCAATACTCAGTGCAATTCCCTGAGATTCTCAGCCTTCAGGCTTTTGGCATCTGGATTCAGGTGATGAACACTCTGACTCTGGACATGAAGGATGAAGGCTTATGTTACAAAGTCTGACCAGAGCTGCTGCTCGACCAAAGCCTTCCAAGTGCTGCTGGTAATCATTTATGTCCAGTTTCCAAGAGGAACATTGAGAACCAGATGTAAGATAACCTCCTAGAGGCTGACATTTGAGGGGAATGATAAGAGAGCTGTTTATCTTCTTTTGGCATATACATTGGTAGAGATAAAGATGGGATTATATTGTACAAAACAACTTCAAATACAAAATGAAATAAAATCATGTGTGACTTTTTTTCCCAGATAGTTGAAGGACTGAGGTCTTTACAGCTGCTTGGAAATCTGTTTCTAGAACTACTTCATGAAATACTTCACTAAAGGTGTCTACTGAGGTGGGAATTCTATCTTAACCAATAGAAAAGAACTATAAATAGCATCCTAAAAGTGAATTTTTATTTATTTAAATCTCCAAGCATGTGAATGACTGAGGGGAGAGACAGCTTTTTCCTGAGTTCACGAGTATATACATAATATGCAAAATTTCTTCCATCTAAGAGGAGTGTGAATTCTCTCTCAGTTCGTATTTTAACTTCTGAAGTCCAGGTTTTTTTAAGAAACACTATTTTTTGTTTATCAAATCCAACTTTTCCAGTGTCTTCTACCTTCACAGGAAGGTACCTACGATTCCTATGAAGAATAATGTAAATTTTAAATATACTAGGGATTTAGAGAAAAGTATTATTTATATGCTGAGAAACAGTCATGCCTTTAATATTTAAAATCTTTTTCTAGTCTCTATAAACCTCAGTTAAATAGACCATATATAATTAAACAATTTATATAATTTAAAGGCATGGGTTTTTTTCTGTCAAAAAGCCTGGGTTTCATTATCCTGTTAAGGTCTCCTTTGTTAGTCAGCCATTTGGGTCAAGTTAAGTGGCTTTCACACATAAGTGATCATTGCAAGTGGGGTAGAAGAGAACTTGCCAGTGTCTTAATAGCTTTAATTATAGATACCACTAACCTGTGGCTTTAAAATCACATTATGTTTTGTCTTTTTTCTCTTGCCTAGTCTTTTTGGTTTTAATTCAGATGTGAATTCTCTGAAATAGTGGACTTTATCTTTTCATGGCAGATTCGTGCAGTGTGTAACACAGTAGAAACAGCTCTGATGTAGAGTTATGAAGGGTTAGAAGCAGATAGAAATAAGAATGTGGTATGGTTGTATAATAGTTGGGGCATTTAAATAGTTTCTGGGTGCCTCCATAGTGCACGAATTCAGTGTTCCAGGGTGACTTCTTAATTATTGAAAATTTGCTAATGATAGTTTCTCCATGGTATTTATAGGCACTGTCCAAGCAGGTACAATGTAGTATTGTGTGCCCAGAGAACTCACACTAGGGGAATAAAATCAACAGGAAAATGCTTCCAACATAGTAGAGCTTCTGTGAGGATAAAGTCATTAATGTTTTAAACACATTTGAGGATTATCAGATAAGGGACATGATGTAAGTGTGAAGTAATAACATATGTATCTGCATTCATAATGTAAAATACATTAGCACAGTTCTGTTTCCATTAACTGTCTTATGTATGTTAAGTATTTTCCATGGGGAAATTAATCCTCATTTCCATCCTGCACTGGCATGAAATCTTCAAATTTTATTAAAGGTAGGATCTGATGACTATTCTCCTCCTGAATTAAAACTTTGATTTTAAATAGTTAAATAAATCCATGTGGAATATTATTTTTGGAGAATAACTGTGAAGACTGTTAGTAGTGGCCAGGAAAAGATGTTAAAAATCTCACAGTTATTTTTAGGGACAGCTCTTTGTAATAGGAAAAATAATACTAAAAATGTTGTGTAATTTAGTATGGAAATACATAGTTTGACTCAGTAGGAATTTGTTAGAGATTTTCTTGCTACCTCCTTTCATTCCCACTTTGATATATGAGGAGGCATTCCAACAGCTCGGAGGGCCAGCTACACTAAAGTGATTTCCATAGACAGTTTTGCAACATTGTATTTCCTAATTTTTCCTTCCTCCTCATTCATCCTTGGAAAAAGAAGAAGGGAAATCTCAATGGCACAGTGAAATCTGAAGTTGTGGCTTGTTTTAGGGAACAATGTGTATTTTGCAATACTTTATCCAATTTATAAGATCTTCAGCCTTCTGAAGTGAGTGCTGAGGGCTTGCAAGCATCCTCCAAAGACCTGTTCCTTCTGAAAGCCTGGTATCCAGGATCCTGTCATTTTCCATCTCCTGACTGAGAAGTTTTCTGGAAGCTTAGAAACTACAGCCCTGCTCAAAGCCTGTGTGTTTTGTGGACCACAGCAGCCTCTCAGCAGCTGTTTCAGTATAAGTCTATGCCTCTCTTCTTTGGACAAATTTGTTTATGAATTTGTTTCCCATTCCTTACTTTTAGATTCCTCCAAACAAATACAGGAAACCTGAATTTATTTTCAGTCAGGCACTTCCAGGAGATGTAATCTAAGCTTCAAGGAGAAAATACTGAAATGTGGTATACTTGCCTCTTCCTGGTAACCTTTGGTTTCCTCACGAAAATGTCAGTGGAGGCCCAATGCTCTGTTGGAATGGAGTTTTGATGAATGACTTTTTATTATATCCTCATAAAAATACTGGAGTTGGATTATTCCTCAAAGTTTTATTGTGACAATGGCAGTCAGCTGAAGTCTTAATGTTTTGAATAACTCCCAAAGTTTGCTAATAATGTATCAGCATCTAGTAAGAGCTATGGTTTGGACAGCTCTCTCTTCTTTGGTTGATACAAATAATATGTGTAAGGTCTCTGCTGATTACATATGCAAGCAGTTTTACTATGGTTGCGTGTTGACACACAAACATAATTTTTTAGTGTTTTTCTCAGGTTCTTCAAGAAATATTTATCATGTTCATCAATATTTGTCTAATCTCTTTGCCATTTTGGGAGGCCAGATTGGAGCACAGTTTCCGTTCAACACCAAGAACTCATATGATTCTGATTTAGATACTCAGTGCTTACAAGAGTTGTATGGTGGCTTGTGGGTCAGATGTTTTCCATTCAAGATCATTTCCCAGGCAGAAGAGACTTTAACCACTAGAACTAGTGGTCTCAAAGGTTGTAGGAGAGATCTGCTTCCAAATTTTGCAGTGTAGATGCAGGCTTTCATTAACAATACATGCCAAATATTTCCTTCAGTCTTGTGCTTTTCCTTCCAAGCTTTTTATTCAGCCCTTTCTATAGCCTGTGAGAGGCAGGGGATCTCCCCTATTTGAGACTTTATACAAGTTATAAAAACAGTAAAAACTTCTGAAAATAGTATTCAATTCTGGATGCTGCATCATCTTAATCATTAGAGCTGGTGGACTATCTTTTATTGATTGGAAATATGTATTTTTCATTTCTGTTTCTGAGCCAATTTTTATGAAACTACAGAAAACAGTTCAGTCAGTATTAACCAGATCTATATACTGGCATAAGATATGATTCTATTTTAACTAAATAAGGGTCTTATATAAGTAATTAGGCTAATTGTCAGTGGTTCTACATGCAGCACAGCTTTTAGTTGGTTTTGGTTGGTTTTTAAAATGTTGTTCAGTAAAATGGTACCTCATTTCTAGAAATCAAGCACAAAATTCTATGATAGAAAATTCTCATGTGACTCATATTCTCACCATCTTACACTTCACAGAGTTACAAAATAATTAATTAATTAAATTCCTGAGTGTGAAAATCCCTTTTTCAAAGATTGAGATTCATGTTCCACCTTCTTCTTTACCCTCAACTACAACTTCAAAACCTCTGTGTTTCTTAATATTGTAGTGCTCTTTAAAAAAGATTGGAGTTATGGAGTGAATTTTAATATTTCCTAAACTTGTGAAGCAGAGAAGCCTATCACAGTCATCTAGAATGTATTTCCTGGGAATTTTTGAATAATGTATCATCTCCTATAAATTAAGTTTAGGTAAGAGTAAAGCTGAGAGACCAGTAGCTGAAACCTTCTGCAGTTTGCTAGATGGCAAATGTTTAAGGAGTTTGATATTAACTTCTGGAAACTGCTTTTATTTAATATTTCAAAAACTTTTCCTCTTTACATATGTATACATGATGTCCTTGGAATCACTATCAAACCTCAAACCTAACTTAATTTTAAGGGGTTTTTTCTTAATGTCTATCAGTTCATACTTACTTAACTATATTTACTTAATTAAAATGTATTTAATTTATTACAAGTTGAATACTTTAGGTCAGTGCTTGATAAGCTGGCTACTGCTGCTGCTTGACACTGGACTAAATTTGAAGTTTAAAATGTTTTAGCAGGAATACACTTGGGTGAATTATGTGGGAGAAAGGGTTGTAACTGAGCAGACAGAAAGGTGAGAACTTGTACTGACTGCAGTTTGTCACTAGGTCCCTGCATGTGAAAGTTCATCTAAAGGAATGTTTGTGACACTCTGTTCTCTTTGTTGGAGAGATGCTAGGTACAGAAATAAAAATTACTTAATTTTGGTCTTTCTTTTAGCTTTCCAGTTGTTCAAGTTGTGTATTTTTTCTAAAGATTTAAAAAATAAAAATGATAAATAGATTAATTTTATTCTGTTGTAGATATGAATGAGAAAGCCTGATAAACTTCTTGTGATTCAGTAATGCAGTATATCAAATCTGCCACAGGCAAAAATTAATGTGAACTGGTCTGAAATTCCCCTTGGTGTAGTTTCCTATTTCTTTTGCCATTTTTGTAGAACTTGCACGTGCCCTCATGGCATATATGACACATCTTTGCTCTCATTTCAAAACTCGTCATTGCTTTGCTTTTCAGATGCTGGACAGATGACTCTTATCAGAATCCAGAAGAAATTCCTTTTAGTGTTTTGTTATTGGTATCCCATTAAAGCTTCTGGCTGTCAAATAAATATGTTAGAGGATAAATTCAGAATTTGGAGTTTGGTTACTGTCATTTGTGCATATTTGTCATTTGTATTTCTCTGATAACTTTAGAAAGATCACTTCTTTAAAAATTCTGTTGTTTTTGTTTTTGACACTAATTTGACTCTGTGTCAAATTAGTGTCAAAATTAGTCTTGCTTTCTTATGAAGCGGAATATCCTTGACAGTTGTTGAAGGTGCTAACATGACTCTGGTGGTTCTTTTCTTTTTCCTTCTCTCTTACAAATAGGCAGTGTGCTTCAGGATGGAGCTATGAAAGCAAGTTGCAAGGAACAAGATGTTTGCACTCTGTTGCCAACCTGATGGGTACAGGCAGAGCTCAGTTTAAACCGTCATGTGGCTTCTGATGTTGCATGTGAAATGTGAGGGCAATTAGTTTAACATTGTGCAGATACAAGGGATAATTATGCCTTGCAGTACTGCTGAAATCTCCAAAGAGCTTTCATACCAGGATCCTGAAAAGTTGATTGTTAACATGTAGTAAGTAACAAAAGAATTTATACATAGGAAAACAATAATTATTGAAATAAACGCTCATAAATTTTCTTAGTGGTATTTACTCATCACCTCTCTGTGAAATAACTTCCTATTGCTTGTTGGATCAGGTAGTTGGGCTGCATTTACTCTAAAAGGTGCTTGGCTACCCATACGGTATATTTGCATGAACGTTGTAATATCTGTCACATGAAACATAATCTTTGTTCAAGTGACCATGAAGACATGATGGTTGAATAGCAGATTTTCCGTCTTTGCTTAGTCAGTTGTGTGACACTGTACGATGTTATTGACATCCAGATAAATAGCCTAAGCCTGTCTGGCGTTTAGCTGCATGAGATGGAATTGGCATCCCCCAGGAATGGAGGTGCCTGCTGTAATAGTTGCCCTGATTTAAATCTAAACTCAGGAAGCAACATAGAGGAATAATCCATAAAAGAATGCCTGTTCTTTAAAGAACTGTGTTTTCTTCTCTGATTCAAGAATTGCTCCTGTTGGCAAATTCGTACCGATGCTAAATCACACGTGAATTAAAATATTTTACAGATGTTCATTAGGAATGGTACTAGTACTGCGAAATCCAAATGGCAATGTAGAAGTTCGCACAAGCAACCCTATGCTGACAATCCTATTGTTCTGAGAACATTTTGTTCATTATCTTTTTAAACATGCACATCAGGACTGATGCTTTTCAGGAGGTGGTGAATTGTCAACCAGATTATGAGAGCTAGTAGATATAGCTAAAACAACTTCATAAAATACAACATGCTTCTGTAAAGAATACCATATGTTAAGGTAATGGAATGGGTTCACTAAATTAATTAAATTTGCAATAACTAAACTTCAACTTCTTGTAGCTTTCACTGATAAAACAGCTGTATCTAAACCATGGTGTCTTTATTAAATTCAGGTAAAACAAATGTTCCTCCTAAATCACAAATCTCTCCTATATTTAGCTCTGTTACTGTTAAAATATAAATTTTACCATAATATATAGAAAATAGGTCATATTGCACATGGCAGTAAAAAGGTCTGTTCTGTAAAGAAGTCGACTACTTGCTTATTACATCTTGAGTGTGATGTTTACTGTAATTATATCAAATTATTAGCTTCATGCCTGCAAGTAGGTTTAAGACCTTTTATCACTGAAACTTCCATTAGAGAGGTAATCCTATGTTTAGTTAAAATATAAAAATATTAGAAAGCTAGTCAAGGCATTTTCTCTTCTGTGACACTCTCTTATTAACAGTGGCAAAATTAATAGAGTTGTGGCCTATTTTTACCAAGCTTAATTAAAGCCCCTGAATTACTTATACTGAATAAATCGTAAGGATCTTACTGTAAATGCTGACACCTTTTTAGAGTAAAATAATTGTGAGTCACTCAATAGTCTCACACAGAAAAACATATAAAAGCAGTAGTCTAGAAAGGAATTTTTTAAAATTATTTTGTTTTCTTTAGCTAAAAGGTCCCCATTACAAAAGCAGTAAACTTTTAATACTAATGATGTGTTTAACAAATATGAAAGGAGATAGCTTATGCCATATACTACTGGCTAAATCCTCAGTGTATGGGAAGGAATGCCAGTCAAAATATTCATGCTCTTTTACTCCCTGCATCAGTATGGGAAGGTAGATACATTTTGATTGGTTGCTTTAGCTGGCTGATATTGCAGTTGGAAAATTACATGAGATGTATTGAAAGGTCTGAAAAGTATCTGTTTTTTTCTGTTAGTCACCTATACATCTTGATGCATTTTTGAAAACGTATCTTTTTCTGTCTTGATCATGTGGGTTTAGTTTTTGAATGATCAGATGGTGCATAGAGCCAAAATAGGGGGAGAAGTGTTTTAGAAGTAGGTATTCAGTAAGTGGACTTGTACACGAGTAGATCTTCCTGCATTTCATATTCTGAAAGATGTAATTTTTTTTTTCACAATGACAAAACATAGGCTAGAGGTTTTTTAATCGCTTCTGAAGGTCCCACCTGAACATTTTTCTAAACTGAAAAATTCAAACTTACATGTTTGACTTTTCTGTATGAGAGTGGAGGCTCCCAAGGCTGCCCTGCTCCAGTAGGTTTCTGGGGCTGGGGTAGCTGGCAGCAGGGAAAGCTACAGGGAGCACCCCAGAGCTTCCCTGGGCTGAGGCTGTCAGGCTCCTGGCTGTGTGCCAGGGAATGTGCGCAGAGATGGAGCGTGTCCATGAACCTCCTATGTTATGTCTTTGTGCTTTTAGTAGAGAGTGGGGATCCCTCCCTTAGGGGTGTCCGTGTGGTAAAGCTGTGTAATCCTGGAAGTCATGGTCTAAGAATTTCTCCAAAAGCCAAATTAAAAAAAGCTTCAAAACCAAACAAGCACACAAAAGCAACTTCATGCACACACTCCACCCCTCCTGGCCCCACTATTTTAGTGCAATTTCATTAGAAGGCAATGTATTAATAAATTGACAAATGCTGCAATATAAGTAATGTATAACAGGTTCTCTTTATTAAGAAGTTCTTTTGGTCAGCTTTAGGTGAAAGTTTATGTGGACATTCAATAGCATTGTATTTTCTATGTCTTAGCAATTTCTCATCACGTTTTTATATGGGTAGAATTCAACTAAGGCTTTTGAGCCTGAAGTGGTAAGCAGATTTGCATGTTTAAGTGCTAACTGTTGATCCAGCTAATAATTTAAATGAAAAAATTGGCTCTACTGGTGACTGAAGAGCGGGTCTGAGTGGTAAATAGTATCAAAAGTCTCTGGGATGCCATTCTAGTCACCTCTCGGGAAATAGGTTGTGTTGCTTGTAATTAACATGAAAATATATAGAGCTTGTTGATGTTTAAAAGTTGTCAATTAAATCTCTTAGAGGAAGAGGCAGTGAGACTTTGGGGTAGTTGACTCCAGCTTTGAGCAGTGGTTGGTAAGGCTGTCCTGTCATACTTCAGAGCAGACTGTGGAGCTCAGGAGATGCTCGTGGATGCTCTATTAGATGCTCTAGTTTGGCTGGAGAACAGCGTGCTGGATTGTTTCCACTGCTCAGAAAAATCCTGGATAAACCAGAATTATTAAAGAATGCCATATCCTAAAATACAAATACTCAGGGAACCATCCTGTAATTTGGGAGACATCAGTTCAGTACACGACTCACATGGACTGCTCTCTGACCTTGACTAGGCAGCATGCCAGAGTCAGTCTGTGTGGACTTCTGGCTTGGCTTCCCTGAAACTGAGGTGCCAAATCCAAGCTGCCTTTCAAAACTTCTGGTATTCTCAAATGTGGAGACAGAGATAAAGCTACACTTCTTCTAAAGGTGTCTTCACCTTTCTGGAGACAATTAAGGCTAGATCATCTGTTTTTTATCTGGCTGAAGATGGGTGAGATGACTCCCACTCCTAGTCCCTTGGTACTGATCCCTTTTTTCCCCCATCTTAAAATGAAATTGTTATACTGTATTTATGTACTTTGCAGGATGAATGTTTATTTTGATATAAAAGTATTAAATATGTATAGTATTTAGACAACATGGTAACAAAATTCTCTAAGTAGTCATGATAAACAGAAAATCTTTCTTTAGTGACTGAATTTCTTCTAGATCTACAGCTTCCTGCCCATTTATCTAGATACAATTCTTGGTAGCTTTAATATTATTCCCAGTGAATATTGTGTTATCTGACTGAATAACATATCTGGCACGTAGAATATTCCTGGATTTTGGGAAAACTGTCCTGGATTTAAATACATGAAGTTAAAGCTTATTATGGTAGAAGAGAATGTAAGTCTCCTTGGCTTTTCTTGTAATTTCCTAAAGCAGTAGCTTGGATTTGTAAACATACTTTGATTTACTGTTGATTACTGCTTGGGATATTTGTCTACACTATGAATGGCAGAACTGTCTTGTACAAGGCGATTGATTTCATCATTTTTTTTTCATCTAGCAGTCTGATTAGGCATTTTAACCCCCTAATAAAATAAAATTAAAAACTAAACTTCTCTTGATACTCAGTGGGGTTCCTCCACTAACTAAGAAAATCTGTACAGTACCTGTAGAATCTGAAATCTTCAAACCCAGACCTGATGTGTGCTGAAGTGAGGTTCACTAACCTCTTCACTAAACACTGTTAATGTGTTTTTAGAGAATGAAATGGGAAGAGAGACATAAAAGTTCAGCAATTAACTGGTTTGGGGTGTTTATTTCAGCAAGGTTAAAAATCCTGGATATCCATTTCTGGCAGCCTATGGTACAAGTTCTGGTACCTTTCTTCCTTCCGTGAGTAAGAAAAGTTCTCTGTTCTCGTGATGAGATTGTGCTTGTCCAGAGGGTTAATACCTTTCAGTAACCCAGCGGATCTGTCTGGAAAAAAGGAACAAGGAGTTGAGCATACAGCCCCTCCTTCAGATCTGAACTGGATCACATAAATGAAAACTAATGTAAGGTATACATACATGAGGCTAAAGTAAAGGTGTAATAGAGTGCTAGCTTTAGCTTTCATTGAGGAGTGAATGCTTTCCTGGGCAGTAGAAGTTTTCTCAGGACACAGATTTTTATTGTTATTTAATGCTGGTTTTTAAGTGTGTGGTAGCTTTTAATTTGTGTCCAGTAATAAAGCCTGTTGAGATCTTTGTACCTATAACTGGTTGTTCCTTCCACTGAAATCCTCTCTTGCTTTTTGGAACACTGCAGTACCCTTTTAAAAATGACATATATTTCATAACTGTAAGGTAGTAGAAGATAGAAGTGTCGACTTATGTGTAAATTGATTTGTATTTTTAAAGTCCTGAAAGGGTTTTTTGGGGTTTGTGGTTTTTTTTTTTTTTTGAGCCTTTACATTGTAGGTTAAAAAAGCTGAAAGCATATGGTAGCAATTTTTTAACCTCTCTACATGAGGTGCTTGTCAACGGAGGTCCATACGTCCAAAGCTAGTTAATAACAGCTGCAGGCCAAAGTTCTTTTAAGAGCTATTGCCATGTTCCAAGATTCTCAAAGACTTTGAACAAGTGAAGTTGGCCACAAGGGAAAGCAGCAGGTCTGCATTCTGCTTGTTAAGTGAACCCTGTTTGAACGGAAAAAAATGTGGCAGAAAGTCAGAATTTTCATGCTATAAAACTTGACCATAAAATATCAGATAGGATTGGCTAGTAGGCTGCGGCAGTTTAGCCTAAATGAACCATTTGCTTCAGTCTAAAACTTTACTTTGCTGATTGCTTCACTGAAAATATTTAGGAGTTTTTTGATGAAAATTTGGAAGACTAATTACATAATTTTTTTAAAGAATTCAGAGAATCCCAAAATATAGGAATACAGTTATGTTTGCATTTATATTTTGTATATTAAAAATATAATGTAGAAAGGAAGAAGGTATGTGAAGAAAAAAAAATGTAGTTCTGTGGACCTTGCGGTGCTTTCTCAGTTTTATATTCCTGTCCATTTTTGCCATGTCCTTTTCAAAGCAGTAGTGAATTTAATTAAGTGAACTCCCTCTGGACAGCTTTTAGACAGTTTGGAAGTTTCTTGGCAGTTTGGAAGAAGTCCAGCCTTAAATTCTGAAATCACTTTTTCAAAAGATATGGTCTGTATACTTTTTCCTATTGATTGAAAATCTTCATGGTATATTAAAGCCTTTATCAAAAAAAGCTCTTTAGAAGCATTTAGAGGGAACAAGGCTGTCTGGCTGGTTATCTGCCAGTAATAAAGTATCAATAAACAATACTCATCATTGTTGTTCAAGTTGAATATAAGGCAGGATGCTTGACCGAAAATCTGTTTTCTGCTGTACACCGGAATGGGGCTGGATCAAAAGCTGAGATTTGCAATGGATTTGTAGGACGCTGAGTGCCCCTAGGTGGTCACAGCTAAAAGTACAGCAAGAGCAGCCTCCCCTGTGCATCTGGCTCCTGCTGAGGGCCAGCTCACCTCTGCTGAGCGCTGGCTGCCCATCCCGCCCATGGTGGCACGTTTTTGGGATGTGTTACAGCTAAAGAAGCACGGCTTTCCTTTTCATAGGTCTCTGCTTTACAGGAGACCGTTTGTGTGGTATTAATTTTAATCAGGCAATTGCTGACATACTGAAGTGGCAGTCTATCATTACTCCCACTTATGGCTCCAATTTAGCCCTTGTCATTGCAGTTGTCAGTATCAATTGGGGATTAGAGTGGGTTATGGCATGCAGAATGGATGGTCAGCGGATCAGTACCGCTTTCCATTCCTTTTTAGCACAATCTTCGTATCATCAAGCTTATTGATGCAATTTTGTTACTGTTTTTCAGGGTTTTTATATACATAAGATGTTTTGGAGATAAATTGCTTATGAAATTGTTTTTGTGTTCTTTGCATTCCATTTAGCTACAGGATTTGAAATATGTGAGTAATTAAATGACACAGAAATGTTGCCACTTCTGAAATACACATTTCTAAAGTTATACAGTCAGTTGTTTTGAAAACACTTATTTATACAGCAGTGATCTTTAGAGAAGATGTGCACTGTGAGATATGCACAAAAATGTGTCATTGATTTGCCATTGTGAGGAAAGCAAACATTAATCATGGAATTGTAGAGCCCGTTCCAAATAGCAAGGTTTTAAAACCAAATAATGGAATGCTGTGTAATAATATAATTTATTATAATTTTCACCAGATAAATGATGTCTCAAATCTCCAACTATGGTATGTGAGAAAAGAAACTTTGTATTTTATCCCAAGACTCAGGTTTTCACTAACATAGACATTTCTGCAGGGAAGGAGAGTAAAAAAAAGGTAAATCTCTTACTCTCTGAGAATTCTGGCGAATTTGCTTCTATAGTAACCAATTAGCCAGAGCTTATTACTCATGTAAAACAGGAACTGTTTGCATTTTTAAAACCTTCATTTGAAAAACAGCATGTCTAAATGATAAAGTTAAATTTCTTTCCCAAGACCACAAGTCTTCTTTGTAGGTGGAAACAACTAAGAGTACAGTTAAAAAAGCCAGGGAAAAGGCGCTCCTAGGCAGCAGCATCCATCCACGCTAAAAGCAAATATTTGTTTTTGGAGCAGAGAATGGCTGTCCCCGGAGCAGCCAGCTTAGCAAAAGCAGGAATGGAAGGGCAGAGCTCATCTTTTATGGAAGTCAGATAAATTTCATGCTCTTTAACATCAACTGTGACTGCAGGCTTTTCACTGAAGTCTGGCTCCTTCCCCAGTGTGAACAAAATAGGAAAAGTGATTAAAGTTCACTCAGTACTGAACGGCAGGAGGCAACTGCTCCGGTATCTTCAGCTGAGGGAGAGGGCGAGAGGGGTCTTTAATAAGACTTGTGAGGCTTCTTTGAAGAAAAGGAGTAGGACTCACAGGGCCTATAGATGCCTACACTAACATTCATTCATTTCCGGTACTTCATATGGCTTCTTTGACATATTGTAATATTGTCATCCCCTTCATTAAAATGTTCATTATGAAAGGGGAAAGAGAGAAAATGTAACTGGTAACTGGAGTCAAGGGTCAGCAAGTTCTGCTGTGAGCAAAGGACTCAGAGCTCCCTCAGATAATAGCAGCAGTACTGGGGCAGACACGAAAGACTGACAGAAAACGAAAATATGGACCTTACAAATTGTCCTGTCATGATGGACGGGAGTCTTGAGTGTCCTGACAAGTCTTGAAAAGCTGAAGTGCCTAGCAGGTCTTCCCAGATCCTGCCTTTTGGCTTTTTCCCTCTGCCTCTGTCTCTTTTTCTGTTTCTCCCTGTTTTAAGTTGTGCAATCAGTATTCACACATTCTTATAACTAATAGGATTAGAGGCGTTGCAAAGGGATTTGAACAAGATAATTAGTTTACTGCTTAGCCCACAATATAACAGGCAAAACCCTTCTGAGACGAGGCAGACAAAACAGGTCAGAAAATGTGTGGGAAATGATGTAAGGCCTCTCAAACAGGGCTTCAATCAGCTACACCATTATGAAAGGATCCTGGAGTATTCATTCATTGCTGCAGACCGTTGACTTTTTTGGCTTGGCCACCAGGGGTGTCAAGGAGAGAGACCGAGCTGAGCAGTGGGAAATGTTGCTTGATACCAAGGAGCCTGTTTCAAATGCTTAAGTGCAATTTAAGGTTCTTTGCCACCATGCCACACAGAGCAACTCTACCAGTAAAGTGAAGCAGCCTTGAGCAGTTTACAAAGCTGAGGCTGTAAAAGCAAAGCTTCTTGTAAACCTTGGGGTAGATCACATCTCAGAAATAGGCAACTGAAATATTGAATCAAGAATCTTAATTTAGATTTAGTGTTACATTTGAACCTCTGTCTAGGAGTTTTTTAAACATTAATTTTCTAGCAGTACATTTAAGTGTTCCATTTAAACTTTTATTTCTAGTTTTATGATGTGCCAGACAGAAAAAGCCCCCAAATCCAGTCTCCCACTGCCCCCGCCCAGTGATACTAGTATGGTGCATGAATTAGTAAGTGAT
>VYZT01018053.1:0-16823 GCA_013400735.1 Pomatostomus ruficeps | reverse complement strand
GCCTGTGAAACTTGTATGAACCACCAGCGTGATCAAAGCTGCCAGAAGTTGTTAGAAGACATGTCGACTTGGGCCTGCCTGGGTATGATAACTTAGAGGTGCCTCCTCTCCAGTGGAAGAAACAGCAGGAGCTTCTCTAATGAACTGTCCAGCAGCTCTGTCTTGCAGTGTATGTACAACCAGAGGTGAGAAGAGGTTAATCCATAGGGGGAACTAGTTAGAAAAGCAAAGCAAAAAAATACCAGAGAGCTGTATCACCAAAATTCAACTTGAAGATGGTTGCTGACACATTTGGTTTCTTTTAATGAAACCCTCCTTTCAATCTGTTGCTTTTTGCATCAGCTTTAAGTTTTAACGTACTTCAGCTGTGATGCAGGAGTATGCATTGCATATGCAGTACGGAACAATACAGAATGTCATGTTGCTTGTAGCAAATTGACCTCCTATTCATTTTAAATACCTATATCTTATTTCTAATGGAGATTAGATTCCTAATCCTGAGATTAGTCTCAGTTTTATTTCAGCATGGGGATTTATTGCTATAATCTTTATCTGTTCATAACTGTAAGGAAGACAAAGACATTCGCTGTTAGACATGTACATACCTGGCAGTAATATGAAATCCTTATACTGTAATCCTGCCTGTTGTGATTTTCATTGTTAAGCACATTTACCCAGAGGTTTATCTTGATTTTATTTAAGAAAACAAAAAAAACCCAACAAAAAAAACCCCCAAACAAACAAAAAAACCCGAGTCGGTTTTTCTTTGTTGTTCAAATGCTTTTTCTATGTTTCTTTGTTCAACTGCAAGCTAAGATGTCATCTCTGCCTCACCTGGGAATATCTATTTTGTGTTGTTTATTATTGTATGTATGGAAAAGGGAATCATGCATATTAAAAATATTGTGGAAAACAGATACTGTGAGATGTTTTCTGGTTCTTCAGGTCAGGTGTTGTACCCTACATACATTTGTTTTCATATGTGGAGGGTAATTTCCCACCGGAAGTGATGTGTCCCTAATTAAAAAAAGTAGAATCAAAACAAGAAAACCCAACAAGCAGAAATCGGTATAGGTATGCAGAAGTCTATATAAGACTCTCCATCCCATTCTATATAAAAATATGTATTAATCTTATTATAAATAGTAAGTATCTCTAATGAAATTGCAGCTAGGTTAAAGGAAATGAAAAAACAAATGGAGGAGTATAAAATACATACCTTAAAGTTTGTCAGAACATTTATTTTTAAGCTTAGCCACCTGAATAAAATCAATATGATCAACACACAGACTTAGATTTCATTTTATATGGCCAGGCTGTTTTGAATGCTGGCTTTGAATCTGGTAAGACATTTTCCTTATGGCACCAGTATTTTAAGTTCTATTTAGAATAGGGTTATGTGATATCTCTTTTCAGGTCCCTATTTCTATATGATTTTTTATGCTTGTTTAAACTGTTCAATTAATACAGATCATCAAAACAGTTATGCACATATTTTCCATTCAGATATTTGTGTAAAACTGTATCAGTGAGGAAACTTTGGTTTATTTTCATTATTTATAGATGTGGATGGGAAGATGGATAACAGAGGGCAAAAGAGATATGGAAGAGAAACTGAAAAAAAAATTACTGCAGATCCAGGGCTTAATTAGATATTCTGTATTCCTACTGAATGCTGAATTTGATCTTTTCGTTTTCACAGATTGCAGACCTTTCATTCTCACCCACAGTCTAGTTAAAATTGATACTAAGGGAAAATATTTAAATATTTTTGTCCCTGTTTGGAGCAAATGTTTGTAGACATATTGTTTGTAGACATATCCTCATGACACCTTGACTCCTTTGGCAGTTTTGGTATATTTTTAGTTTGCACATTTGAAGCACTCGGTAGCACTGCAGTTCAGCTCTCAGACTTACTCAATTGCAAGTCAGGGATGAATCCTTATTTGTGTTTACATTTCCAGTAATATATATATATATATTATATATATACTCTGCAATATATATACATATATTCCAGAGTTTATGTTAACTGCTTTTGATTCTTCCTCAGAATGCTGTTCTTGGGAGCACAGTTCCTGTGTTATTCCGCAGGGATGCAGACCTGACACGTAATTTTGAAGTCTAGTATTATGTTGAATGATCAGTCTTTCTGAAATACTGACCTTCCACCCCAAAGCTGTCGTCTACCTGGCCACTGGAAGAGATTTCCATCTCTGAGAAAAGTCCCTTGAACTCATAAGGAGTGCTAGGGGGAAGCATGTTAGGACTTTGCAGTTTCAAAATTATTTTTTTATAGGGGTAACTGAGAACTTGGCAAAATTCACCCCTATCCCTCAAAGAAAACCCAAGAAGCAGCACTAAATCCCTGAGTTTTTGAATACGGAAGATAATTATGTTAAGGACTTGCACATGGTTCACTTGTCTGAAATACTTTTTGGTGTCACAATAATTCATCATGGGGCATGATGAAAATTTATAGATGGATTACAGAAAACAATTTTCATATCTTTCTTGTTCTATTTCACCATCTCAGGAGAATTTTGTCTTTGTTCATAGATGCTTAAATTAGGGAAGCCTATAATTGAAATGTTTTCACTGCTGTTTTTCTGTAAGTAGTTTGTGATTCAAAGATATATTTTGTCACATGCTTAACGCTAAACTTGTGAGCAGTTACAATGAATTTAATGGGATTTAAGCATATACATTAAATTGTGCATGCTTCAGTGCTCTCCTGAATTGGGATGAGATTATTTGTATGTTTGTGGTTAATAAGAGCTGTGTTCAACTGCATTGGTGTAATTTTCCGTCCTTTGTCTTTGAAGGTGCTGTGCCATAGCCTATACAATTCATATTGTCACAAGTCATCTTACAATATGTAACAGCTTTACATTTAGTTAAAAAATAGGATCTTTGAAGATTAATGCTTTTGTTTATTTTCAGAATTAGTGAGGATGAGAAGCATTCCCTAAATAAAATTCATTCCTAATCTATCAAAATTAGGGTTGGTTGTTGATTATTAAAAAAAACAACAACAACAACAAAAAACCCACAACAAAGAAACCCACAACAAAAAATCAGCAAGCTAAACAAAATGAAAACCAAAAACTACCTTTCTTCCCCCCCAAACCACCCCCCCAAAAAACCCAAAACCAACCAAAACTGGAAGTAATCGTTAGAGACTTTGGAGTTTTGAGTTGGAAATTTTTGAGTTTTGGCTTTAAGTACTGCCTGGTTTTGTGAGTGAGGAGAAGGAGTTAGAGGATTGACTCAGGTATGTCCGAGGAGCAGGGGGAAGATGTGCAATAAGTGGTTTTCCTCCCACTGGTGGAACATTTGTTCACTGAAAGTAGTTTCACCTGTAAGAAGCACAGCAGAACCCGATCTCAAACTTCTCTGCCTCTTTTCAAGACACTTTCTGTCGTGAAAAAGTTCCTTCAAAGACATAAATACTGTTAACCATCTCTCACCTAAATCACCTTAAACACGTAGAATAGATAATTCAAGCAAAGTTGTGACTGGCCTGAATTTACTATAAACCTGCTTTTAAATTAGGGAAATCAAGTTGTGTATTTCTCATGCAGTGGTTAGGAATTGAAGCAGGAAATCATGCTGACAAATGAAGTGAATGGAAACAGGAGACAGAGTTTCTCTGTGATTTAATACATTGTCCTAAATATGTTAGATGTAAAACTGTATAGAAATTTTCGCTCTTTACTGCCATAAAGCTGTGACTTAAGTGATGCATCTTCAATAATTCTACAGTATTTTGATTCATAAATGCTGAGTAGATTGGAAGGAGCTTAAAAATTGCATTTTAGTAGGCTTTTTGACAGATGTGATTTAAAAGCTTAGAGAAAGCAATGCACCTGTCATTTTTAATTGCAGAAAACTTTCCATCTATTAACTTTATTTTGCCAGAGCTTTCTAATGAAAAAGGTCCAGTATCTAATTTAATTTAATTTTCATTGGGTTTGCCAAAAGAGCAATTAATTTTTAGAACTTCCAACTATTAAGTTGTGCTTCAGAAAGCAGTCTCTCTATCTTACATACCATTAAGTTTCATCGTATGCCTGTCATACCTTAGGAACATCTTGATATCCTTGAAGAAATGTGGCAGTGAAATGTAGACATATTGTCTCTAGTACTAGGTAGGGTTTACAAATACAAATGTTCGTATGATTGGTTTATTCCTATCCATCATTAGATTGCATCTCTCTGGAGCTGTAAGTACATCTGTGCCTGGCAGGCTTATGTTATCACTGATGCATGTGGGGACCATGTGTCAGTCTTCCAGCAGAGATATACAGCCTTGTGTAGGAGCAGGATTGGATAGGCTTGTGTTTCAGCCTCTAAATCAATTTCTGGCACCTTTGCTACAGATGTTGGAAGCTGCAGGTCTGCAAAAAGAGTATACTGTAACATGAACCAAAACAGAGGAATAAGCATGGGAAGGAATTAGGCATATGGCAACAGATAGCAAGTGCAGGGGAGCCTATGGAGAAGCAAATTCTCACACCTTCTCAGCTATCTGAGTAAATATCATTTAAATTCAATCACCTCAGAGCTGGTCCCATTCTAACAGAAGATCTGTTCATACTCAGTTAAGAGAATGAGTACAGATGCTCTTGTTGTTCTAAGATGCATGTCCCAGGATTTTTGAGCTGGTGGAAGTCTTCCTGAATTCCCTAGGAGTACAAATGGATTCACAGATACTGCTTTAGCAGAAAGCCTGGCTGTATAGTGCTGAGATGTTGTTGACCTGTTTAATGGCTATTGATACAGGCACAATGCCATGTGTTCTTATATTTAGCCTTATTTCTTAAATCTCTTTTTAACATTTATGCTTCAAACAAAGGGCAGTCAATCTAAGTATTTAAACATTTTATGGTATATTTCTGAATTAGTCCTTAAGCAATAGGGAAGCTTATGCATTGTTTGCCGGGGTTTTTGAAGTAAATTTAATAGTCCTTTTCCCATTACCATAACTGTTCTTGGTCTCTCTGTGGGCACCTGGACCTCTCTTTTCTGAAATTACCCATTTACTCGCTGCAGGAGTGTGTAGTATCTTGTAAATGGAGACATCAGTGTCACCCTTGCTCATCCTGAGTGTGCTGTGCTCTTATTTGATTGCAGCTGCTTAACTCACATCCATCCCATCCCACTGCCTTTGTGTGCCCTCATACAGCAAAACACAACACCCATCCTCCTGAATGAAAAACCCTCAATCAACAACAAAAAAACCACCACACCCCATACACAATCGCTCTTTACCCAAATTCTTAGGGATTCTCAGTAGGATTTTCTGGATAGTTACTTGAGGCAAAGCTCCATCACGGAGGGTCTGGATATTGGTTGAAGGAAAAGAATTCAGCAATTTGGAAAAAAAACTTGAAAACATACAGATAGAGGAAAAATGTCTGAAAAGAGGGAGGATGGTTTTTTAAAGTGCAATTAAGAGGAGCTATTTTTGATGGTGTCAGTGGAAAAGTGTAGTCCTGGAACAGAAAATCAGCTTTATAGACTTCAAGCTTAAAAAAATGTCTGAAAGGAAATTATTCCTAGCGCAAGCAGCTGAACCTTTTTGCAAGTTTGGGGAGGAAAGGGACAAATACGGCAGAAGTAGCAATAAAATTCTGGAATGGTGAATTTTCTTTTTATTGCTTACATACATTTTTTAAATTTTTATGAGGGATCTCAATTCTAAATAGCCCCTGAATCCAGGTAGGATGCACTCTTCTTGCTTTACAGACCTGTTATACTGCCTCTGCTGTATTCTTGTCTCCTTTTGTAAGAGGAAAATACCTCTTGAAATTTTGATTCTTTGTGTGGCACTGAAAAGGAAAAAAAATGTGGTGCAGAAGTTTGGGGGAAGAGGCTGGAACAGTCACAGAAAGGTAAGGCAGGCTTAAGAAGAAAGAAGAGCCCTTGAACAGAAACTTGAGGCTTGGCACTTCTGGGATGCACAGCTAGAGTATTAAAGCAATTTAATCCTGGTCAGTGGGAAGTTTTACTTCCAGACTACCTGAATGCATGTATCGGTAACTGCCCTGAAGTGTCTAAACAATTTTTCTCCTAGGAGCTTTTAATTGACTTGTATTAACCAGCACATACACAGCACACAAGAAACAGAAAAAAAACCCCCAAAAAATCCAGTCATTCATTTACTCAAATAATTGAGCTTGTTATTACTGTTTCATAGTTCATTATCTGTGAAGTGGAGGATAATATGAACATACGTTTCTTGTCCTTTCCATTATTCGTTTTCTCCTAGAGCAGCTTAAAGCCCTAGTTCTTTGGTCCAGAAGCCCAGTGGTGCTAGTCACTGTACTGACTTTGTTACACAGAATAAGAAAAATACCAATGAACCAGCCCCCGGTAAAACAAAACAGTTTTGTGAAACATATGACAGTATAAGAAATGACAGATGGGTATAAGCAGATGGGTGAAGACCAGGAAAACAGTGATATGAAATTGGTCATCTTGATAAGCAGCAATGATTGTAGCTTAGCTGTTGTCAGGTGTTTTTTAAATCACCCGTGGTAATCCTTCCAACAATTTGCTTTGGTTCCTTTCACTCTTTTAGCATAGTTTTTGGCACTAACAAGCAACAGCCTTAAAGCTTGAGGCATCAGCGCTTCATATATATTATGCAACTACACATATTGTATAAAGCTGAGACTGTACAATAAATCTATCTTATCAAGCAATCAGTCTGTCTCGAGAGACAATCCCCAAATTGCATCATTCGACTCAAATGAAGGGTGAGCACAGTGCTATTCGACATTAATGGTCTGCAAGATCTTTTCTAGTTTACTCTCCAAATTTTTCCCTGTCCCTTGACAAATTGTTCAAGGTTAGTTTTACTGTTAGGAAACACTCGAACTACTCAGGTTATTATTAGAGTAAAAGTTTGGAGGTATACTTCATGAAAAATGTCTGTGTCCAGGCATGTAATTATTACTTGTCTGTATTGGAATTGCAGCCTTGCATAATGGAGTTGGATCAGGAGTCCACTCTGCTCTGTTTTGAAGAAAGAGAAATTGCCACAGCTTGCTGAGTGATATTTCAGAAGAAAATGTACAGGGTTGTAGGCTGTGTAGTGAAACTAGACAACGTACCAGACGGCCTTTCAATCAGTTCCTGAAAGTGCTTACAGTTTCAATTCCAAAGCAGGTGAAACAATATTAATTATTAAGGAGATGTTGACAGCTGCAAACTTCTTCTAAAAAAGTTTTGTTACAGGGAAAAGTAGTGATAGATTTTTCAGATACTGTTGAAGAGGTCTTTTGGAAAATTAAATATGCCATCTCATCTATTCTTAATGTGAGCAGATCCCCAGCCAAGCCAAATGGATGTTTCAGCCATGCATATGCTGAGTGTCTAACGTACCAGAAGAAGTGAAAGTTACCTGGCAGAATCCTGTTTTATTCTTTTAAAGTTCTTAACTTATAGTGCATTTTCAAGTCTGTCAAGTGTAATGGTTGATTAAAAATTAATCACCAAATTATCTATCAGAGACTAGTAAAATGAAAAGAGCAGAATCTTCACCCTTTCCCTCCAAAGAAACAGTCTTTTGTGGCATTGTATGAAAAAAATGACACATAAAGATTTAAGTTATTTTCTATTTTGCCTTCAATTCCAACCTGGTTAATGACAAAGGAGAGGAAAATCCATGAACAAAACCCATATCTAATCTAAGCCTCCCCTGGCACAATTTGAGACCATTTCCTCTTGTCCTGTCACTTGTTACCCAGGAGAAGAGACTGATCCCCACCTGACCACAACCTCCTTTGTGGCAGTCATGGAGAGCAATAAGGTCTTCCCTGAGCCTCTTTCTCACCAGGCTAAACAGGTCCAGCTCGCTCAGCAGCTCCTCATCAGGCTTGTGCTCCAGACCCTTCCCCGGCTCCATTACCCTCTCTGGACCCACTCCAGCCCCTCGATGGCTTTCCTGTGGTGCAGGGCCCAGAATTGAACACTGCACCTGAGGTGCAGCCTCACTATATGGATGGATATACATCCATGGGGGTAAAAGTCCTTTCCCGCTCTGCAAACTCCACAAAGGGCTGCAGGTCAATGATGCCCTCACACATCCCAGCTGTGCTGCTGTCTTGGGCTCTGTTAGGGGATGATAGTGCTATTAGGGATGCATGATAAGCAGCAGTCAATAAAATGTCACTCAGTGCCTTCCTTCAGCTTGGCCAATTTGAGACTGCATGGAGGATAAAAAATGGTCAGTTTTTTTCTTTGGGGGGGGTGAGGGTTGTTCTTAAAAGCTTCAAGTTTTTCTATGAAAAGGATTGCACTGAAGCCAAAATTTGAAGTATTACAATTCTCTCTGAAATTGTGGGTGGTCCTCTCCTCTTTAGGAGCTACATGTAATTTCCTTTCCTGTTTTGTTTTGGGGTTTTTGTAGTCTAAACAAAATAGAATTATATATTAATTTAGTGGAACAGACTATTAAAGACTGCTTTCCTTTTCAAAAATAATTTCTAAAACTCCAGTAAAATACATGTGTGGTCCTAATACTCCTATTTTAATGCACAATTAGCATTTGCCCTGCTAGGCCATTCTAAAACAATAAAGAATAAATGGTGAATCTCCTTAAGCAATTATTTTACCCTGTATCAGAGTATACAAACTGAGCTAAGTACACTTTTGGAGACATTGTAGAGTAGAATTGATCTTGCAGCCCATGGATTAACTTTTCTGCCGAGTCTGAGGTTGGAGATTCTGGCTTAGCCCAAACTCAAAATGTATTCCTAATAAAAAATAAAAGGCCTAGTCCTTGTACTCTGTGCTATTTAGATTCTGCAGAAGTCACCAATTACTAGTACTCAAAATTATAAATAAGTTGTGTATTATATTGCATGGGTATGAAGAGTCAGGCTGTTTCCCCAACAACAACAACAACAACAAAAAGCATTAAGTATCAGAATCTAAATTTTGGATTACTTATACTAAATGTTAAGGTTGAAGGTACTGATAAACTCTGGAGATTACCGGGCTACCAGTACTACTATTGTGTAGTGCGTTACTTTTTCACTTTTGCTGTATATGTTCTATGCTTATGCATAACTGTTCTCTCTTCTTTAATAAATAAATAAGTAGATAAAGTGGATTAAAAGATCTGATGCTTAAATAATACAGATAATAGTATACCAAAAGGTATAATAAGAAGTACATTTTGATCCCGTAACAGATTTATAAATGGATGACATTTAAAAAACCTCAAGCATTAAGAATGAAAGAAACATCAATGATATTATCAAAAGTGCTATCATTAAAAAATGAGAGATGAAAGTGGGCAGGGAATTCAGTGTGAATATTCTTAGGAAAGAAAAAAAATGCATTCCTTACCATGGGAATTGCTGTGACTCTAATAATTCGATCTGTGTTGCAGTGATGATTGCCCTGTGTTGTGAAATGTGAAATATTCACTTGGGCAATGTAGCACACCATGGCCCAGGGAGTGATCCTTCTCTAGCGTGAGAATAGGTTATATGCCTACTGTGTGCAGCATCTGAATGTCTAGGGAGTCAACAGAGCAAAAGGAAATTAGTGATGCAGAGAGAACCTGAAATTCTGTGATCTAAATCTTTCTCATCTCTTTTGTGCTCCTCAGCATGGTACTGATACGTGCTGCTGCTGATACACACTGCCTTGGTTTCCCCGTCTCTAAAAGGAGGTTAATAGTAGCTGTCTCATACATGAAATTTTAATCCTCCTATGGGAAGCAGCAGCAATAATGATTTACAGAACTAATGTTTAAAATCCTAATTCATAGTTTTTATCTTAATAAAGGAATATATATGTGCCTTAGAGACATATTAGCTACTGCTGGTAGTATTGGACACCTTTTGTATCTTCAATATGAAGAGAAATAGCTGCAATGATTGTTTTACTAAAGAACAGGAAAAAAAACCCCATTGAAATTAATAGTAAGCTAACTAGTTTATTTCACAGTCAAAGAATAATGGCACAGCAGAGTTGTTGGTTGGTTGATTTTGTTTCTTTGCTTTGCTTTTTCAGAACAAGAGTTTAGACTGAATTTTTAAGTATATATTTTTAAATATTTCCTTGTTCCATCATAATTGATCTGTAGATCTGCCAAGAGCTATGCCTGCTAAAAGGACATGACAAGCCATTTGGGTATAAGATTATCACATGAATAAGTGATGCTGTACTGTAACTTGTTATACAGTAACTGTATAAAGTCAAAGCCAAGCATATGTCAGTATTCTAACACTTAACTGGATAAGCCTCACTTGACTGATGGGAAAGGCACTTGGTTCTTTGTATGTATTAATGTATTTTCTGACCATGGGATAGAACATGTTGTGTTATAGATTAACACATTCATGTTTGTTTAGTAAGCTCGTGTTACAATATGATATATTTCTGCCATGATGGCATTCCTAGTAGGCTTCAGTAGCTTCAGTTCACCTGAACTACTAATTTTACAGGAACTGTCTCTCCAGGATCCCCCCCTGCATTTACACCACAATGTTCAGTAGCATCTGTATTCTTGAAGACTTTGTACTTGGTTTGGTTCTCATTACATAGTTTCGAAAATAATTTTCGTACTTACATTCTTTATCCTAATAAAATAAAACTTGTGGTTGTCAAAGCATGCATTTGTAGCATTCAGAAAAGGTCATAGATTAAACTCCTGGTCATACTAGAACTTTGAAATTTAGGAGTATGGTTGTACAGTGATAAATGAAGTTTCATGAGCAGAAAAAAAAATCTGTTCAGAACTTTTCCATGATAACACAAGACACCTCCTAATACAGAGCAGAAAAGCATGTTTATTCAAATATTGAAAGTAAAAAATTGTCATTTTAGGAGTGAAA
This sequence comes from Pomatostomus ruficeps, assembly GCA_013400735.1. NCBI lineage: Eukaryota > Metazoa > Chordata > Aves > Passeriformes > Timaliidae > Pomatostomus > Pomatostomus ruficeps. Next base: position 5,964 of record VYZT01018053.1, on the reverse strand, counting down.
TCCAAATCAGAGATCTATTAAAACATGAAAAATCTACTTTGGCATTTCATTCTCTCCTCTTTGCATTGGAAAGCCCATGGCTATGGCAGCTTTTGCAAACAGAGTCAGCTGCCAGTGCTCATGATAACATGGAATAATCTTTTGCCATACTTCTCTGAAGACATATCAAGGCACACTGGCAACTTGGGGCTGTGGCTCCCTTGTCCTTCTCTGTCATGTTGCAGCATGTTCTCACCTTCCCTATCTCAGATTTTACTGCTGGTATCTTCATTGCCTCCCAGTGAGGCAGAGTACTTTGTTTTCCCTAAGATCAAAGCCAGGGGAATAAATAATAGCTCTCGGGTCTTGCTCTGGAATAGCTTTGGGGTTTTAGATGATGTGCCTCTTTAATGGGACTGTGACTAGAGAAGTACCTCAGATCATGCAAGACCTCACAGGTACCTTAATGAAGTCCAGGATCCAGCAAGTAGCCTATGCAAGAGCATGTTTCACAGGCTCTTTCTGCAAGGAGCTCCTTAATGAATAGGTAGTGCATGTCTTCTCCCTGCCACCTGCAGTTTTTAATGTGTCTTCAGATACAGAAATATTGTAGGCCCACCGAATAGTACTGAAGAAAAGCCAATCATACTGAAAACAGCTGAAATGGACAGGACCATTTGATATTCATAAATTAATTGTTTGGTTAGTTTTACTGTTTTAGGATAAATGTCTAATTGATACTTATGAACATAAAAAGAAGTTGCTACTTGTTCCATCAAAATAATCTGATTGGCCTAGGTGATAATTGTAGGTCCCTTTCAGCAGAACGATCTTATTCTAAAATAGGTTGTTCATTTTATTCACCAGCTTTGTATTCCAAGTGAAATCCCCGATGTCCAAATTCACATATTTGATTTTCAGTCAAATAATTTAAATAATTCTCATTCTTTTTATTTCTTTGAATGCCCAGTAGTCTCATTATCTATGAGACTTTGCCACCTTGTAAAGGCATGGAGGATTTCATGCAGAATAGAGTTAGCTAATGTTAAAACTGTTGTTTTCCAGTAAGAGAGAAGTACTTGGCAAGGCTTACTTCATTCATGTCACTTATATGTATATCATTATCAGGATGCTGATCATGGAATAGCCACTTTCTGAGACTTTTTATAAACTGACATGAATAAACTGGTAAGCATTTAATAGTTAGTTTGGCTGAGTATTTCTGCCTTTTCCTTTAAAAATCAGGACACATTACTCATTCCCAGTACTCAGTATTTTGCGAAGTACAGAATGGCAGTATAGATTTATGATATCACTGGTCAGACACAGAGGGAGGTTAAACCATAGAGGAAAATAAAATTACAAGTAATTAAATTTACAAGCAGGTTTGCCGTCTTCAAAAGATTTAGTGTTTCAGAATGAACAATGATTTAACCACACAACGAAACTGTGATACAGCCTTAGCAGTTTATGATACAGATATTATATGTGATGTTTCAATTTATATAATTAAAAATGGAGTACTCCTTTTTAAGGGTATATAGGATATTCAACTTAGAACCATACATGATAAGTAATAAAATAACTGCAATGCAGTACTGTTTGCATTTTTTTAAGAGCTGAAACATTCTATCAGGATCATTAATTTCAGGTTATCTCAGGGCTTTATCCTCAGATAAGAACGCAATACTGTATATAAGCCTTCAAGGTTTTTTTCTGAGAACAGGTTAGTATCTTCTATTGGTACGAATTTCAAATGTTCACAGGACTCTAAGTTGTGAGGTATTTTCCCTGATACACATCTATCTACTGGCCAATAAATATGATAAATATAACTGTACCATTTCCATCCTGTTCTTAGGAAGGATTCAGTAGTAACAAGTTTTTTGGCAAGGTCTTTCTGCCATATCCGCAAGCTTAATACATTATCATTAACAATGTATTCTTGGAGAAAAAACCCTGCATACACAAAATTAAGCTTTTTGGGGAGGGAAGGTGGGTTAGAGGTGCCTGGGCTTTTTTGGTTGTTGTTTTTGTTAATAATTTTTTCCTAGTTCATTATTTGTGAAATGCAAAAATCTACATTCTTTTAGGCATAATTTCAAATTAGACAAGTTCAGTTGCTTTGTCAGAATATCCAAATTAAATCTTTAATCTTTAGAAATCGGTTTAAAAACTGAGGCATATGTGCTTATCAGAATCCATTGCTTGTCATTTGCCTTTATCCAGTTTGTTTAAAAATGAATTCTATTTTACATAAGCACTGCAATTGCAGAACTTACTTGGTGAGGGATCTTAGAGAATCTATAGTGTTTCTGGTTTTATTGATGAGCTTGAATACTTGGATAGACTATGTTAATTATAAAAAGTAATTATTTAGATGGAGCATATTTATTCTTTCATTTAGAAGCACACATCTGACCTTCTCATAGAGGAAAAAATAGTATGCAAGTTTTTAAAAACGTTGTAGTTGGGCAAAAAAGTTCAGAAATCTTTGTGCATTCTCCACTGTGTTTCTTCATTTATAGTGGGATTCGGCTTTGTTTGGTGTATGGATTTGGTTTTCTGTTTTTACATTTGAGAAAACAGGGTGTCAGCCAGAATATTACAACTCAGAAGAATGGTTGACATACATACAGCTTAAACTTACCTGAAACCATCCGCTCTACCCAGGCTGGTTTGTGCATGTAGAGTAGCAGCGATGCTCATTTGTGCCTCCTCTCTAAAGTCTCAGCTGCTGCCAGTTTAACTCGCCCAGGTGGCTTTTGGTGCAAACCTGCTACTTAACCCCTGGGTTACCTTTTAACTTGAGGAAACAAACCTGAGAGTTCTCCTTGAGTACCTCTCACATTCAGGGAGACTGAAGTTACACCTGGCCCTGAGCACAGGTTTGGTGATGCTGGAGCAAGGAGGAGCAGCAAAGGCCAAGGAATGAAGGTGCTCTGCCTGCCACTGAATGACGTAAATGAAGCCCACCAAGTGGCACTGAGGAATTTTCCTGAAAGGTGAATGTCTAAGGTACTCCTCTTCAGACTTAATAATTCGGAATATATCTCTCTAGGAATTATATAATACAGTCAAGAACAATTTAGTTGAAAGAGACCTCTATGAAGCTAGAATCTGCATAAAGATGAATTTGCCAAAACATTTCACTAGATCATTGTGCTCTATTTAAAAAAAGGAGTTGTCAGATAGCCTTGGCTTTTTCACTCTAGCTATATAAAGAACATTTTTTAATCAATTCTGCATTTCCAGATGTATTCTGGATTTTGGTGTAAGGTCTTGGGCTGTAAAAATAATGGAGAATAATTTGTTCCAGTGAAAATGTCTTGGTCAGATTGCCGCTTTCTAATGTGAAGCAGGTTCATGCCTTTTTAAAAAAAATACAGATGTTTTCTTATAAAACTAGATTGTTCTGTTGCATCCTGTCTTAAATGTTACTGAAATGCTTAGACATTCTTTCGTTTTAGGGGTAGCAATTGCCATCATAAATTACAGCCTGTGTTGAAAGACTGCCTATTTTTGAAATGGAAGATGAAGTCCACACAGTTATTAGTGCAGCGATACAATGACCATCAGGCTGAAAAGGAGTTTTGCACCTTGCTTCACTACAGAATATAAGTTGCAAAGTCAAATCAATGTAATGTAATGGCCTGCAAAATTGCCTGGTTTTATCTACAAAATAGATTTTTGCCCCATTTCCCCAGAACGTCACAATGCACCTTGTGCCATTTGTGGCCTTTTTTGTAAGCAGTCTAAGAATTGCAGTGGAATGGGTTCAAACATCAATAAAAAAGACCACACGCAGCTTCTGAGTTGTGAAATGTAGGTGTAATTTATGCAAGAAGAAGAAGTTGAATGTTTGTTTAAGCCCCTCAAGGTTTTTTTAAGGAAACCTTTTTACAATGAGCAGATGAAAACTTGAAGCAATCGATAAATAATTACTAAAAATTTTCCTGCTATAAGGAAAATCATATTTTTTATGAGAAGTAGAATGTTGCTGTGTAGAAATGAACTTCCAGTTTTGTTACAGAAACAGTTCCAAGAAAGTTTCACAAACCACCTGATGCATTGCGAAAAATTTACTTTTGGAAAACGTTTGCCAACCTTGCTTAGCTCTCCATGTTTAGATGGATGCTTTAAACAATGCCTTGTTCAGCAAGGTTGGAAAACTTTGCAGTCAAATAGTTTACGTTTGAAATGAGCTAAAATTACCAGGGAACACTGTACTTCAGTCTGGTTGAGCTGGTGCTACACGGAAATTATGTTGACTGTGCAGACCCAGAAGTAAATCTAGCGTGCAGTTAGTTAGTCTGCTGTCCTGTGCACGTGCACACACACAGACACACCTGTGCACACATCCAGCCTCAGTGTATCATCTGTTGAGGAACCTGGCACAGTAGCTCTCACTTGTAAGTCCTTGTGTTTGTGCCAAAATTTCCCACGGAAACAAAGATTTTGACCATTCATATTTTCTGTTAGATTTTTTAAAATCATTTACATTTGGCCTCAATATTGCTCATCTTTCACTCTTTTTTTAATTATATAAAATGGTGAATGATGATGCTCTATGAAATGCCATGAAAAGCTTAATGCACCGTTACCCATTATCTGTCGTAGTACATATTTATGAGTATGGCAGTGGCTTTCATTAATATGTACGTATATCTGTGTTATAAACTAATCATTGATCATGATACAAATCACTACTGCTAGCTTTGCCACTTCACACACAATTTTTATATAGGTAAACTATATTAGTCAATTAAACAGAAGTGTAAATATAGATATTTTCGTTTCATGCTTATAAGGAAAGTTTTTTCAAGGAATTAGGCTGTTAAATCATGTTACCGTAACAAATGCTGAAGGCTGCTTTTTCATTCATTGCCATTGAATTTATTGTCAGAGCAGTGCAGTCATATCCCATTTCAAGATTACTTAGGTGGCTTGAAAATTAAATCACAGCTCACAAATTCTCTTTTTTCACACACGATTAATAATACTAAAATTGGGTCTAGTTTTAAGTGTACTTTGCAAGATATTGCAGTGCAATTAGATGCATGAACTATGAAAGATTTAGTAAATAGAAAGTGATTTTCCATAAATTAACAATTAATTGAATAAAATAAAATTGCTGTCAATGTATGTGGAATTATTTTCAAAAGAATTATATTGATATAAATTTTGTTAAAGTTGGGCAGTGTGGGGTTTTATAAAGTCCTCAAATTATTTTTTGCGAGTTCATAAATCTGAAAGAGATCTTAAGGAGTGATTGCTCAGAACTGGAAATAGGAGCTCATGCTAGATTATGTTTTAGAGAAAGCATGACTTTTTCTGTCTAATCAACTAAATGATTCTTGCTTGTTCATTTACTCTGAGCTAGATCTCTTATTTCTATGCACATTTTTGCAATGTTTCTCTAAAAACTCTCTTTGAAAAAGGTCCTCTAAAGGTGTCTCTAAAGCTCAAGGCAGAGAAACTTTACTTCTGTTAGGAGCTGGATTTCATTTGGTGTGCTTTTAAAGTGAAGACTCTGGATTGGTTTTAGCAAAATGAAACGTACATAACAATAAGAAAACTGCTGTGCAAATGGACTTAAAATCCCTCTGTAGAGACACCTGTATGCACCTGATTTGTTTGTACCTTTTATTCAGATGCTCAAGAAAGCTTCTTCACGTAATTGTGTTCCCCGTATTGCGTATAGATAGAGGTGCATCTTGGAAGGCTTCCAAAAGAAGATCTGATTTCATAATTTTAGTACACTACAGTAGACAGGCCCTTTTGCAGAACTTCAAACATTGATGTACCATGTGCGATAGGTATATTTGGTCCAGGGTAGCAAACTATTGTGTGAAGTGAAACCTCCAAACTGCATGTGGTATAGATACAATACAGATACAATAAAGGCTTTAATGTACTGGTCATCTTCTATTGCACTGCATCCTTGTTAATAGTGCATAGCATAAATAGAAAGTTCTGGATCCT
>VYZT01018050.1:70292-92081 GCA_013400735.1 Pomatostomus ruficeps | reverse complement strand
ATATATTTTTTTTTCTTTTTCCTGCTAATATGTATACCATGTTCAATCTTTGTTCACTTGGATAGCATACAACTACAAATGAAGCATGTATTTACCATGTGGCATCAGTTCCAAATTCTCCAGAAATTTAAAATCAGACCCATATATGATAGCAGGGCTCATTTCAATTTGGTATCATTTGGTGCCATGCTGAGCGTAACTTCAAGGAAGACAAAAGTCAAGCATAAAACTTTGCCTTGCATATTTAATATTTCATTGCACAGAGATAGTGTGAAAAGCGATCAAAAATCATTAAAAACCTGAAGACTTGAAGAATCAAAAGTCTTCATTTTAAATATGGGGGAGAAAATGCAAAAAAACTGCTTAGCAACTCGAGAACAGATAGCAAATGTGATGGACCAAACATGGAGCTGTCAGAATAAATTTTCATACAAAGACCTGAAAAAACTCAAAAATCTGCTACAGTGGAAAAGCTGTCTCACTAGCTTAATATGATGTAGGAAGGCATGCTTTGCCAATAAGAACAAGTCCCCAGAGTTAACAAAAGAGTATTTCCTCAGGTACAGTATTAAACATATTAGGATTAAGTGCCTACTTCTAAAGAACAATGTCATCTGTAATTATTACCTCCTTTTTTTTTTTCTCAGAAACCAGAAAATTGTCCAACTCTTCATTAGTTTGTATCAGAGTAAGTGAGGATGGAATATAACAATCCCAAGAAAATTAAAATGCTTTCAGTCTAGATAATGAACAAGAGGTTATTAACCAGTGAGTCTGCTCTCTCAACCTCAATTTCTGTCCAGCCTTGAATGTACCTACGAATGCCCTCTCTCAGAGTTCTCCTGGATTTTAACTTCCAACATGTATGTAGACCCAGTAATACATTTCTGTGGATAAATGAGTGCCTGTATCTCTCCTTACAAAACATGAAGATCCAGGCTTTATTAGGTGAATCAAAGTAACAGCTATGCAGCTTGTTTTTCACAGTGTCCTGGTACTGATTCAAGGACTGGAGGAACTGGGTTCTGAATCCTTCTCATGCCTACATGGTTTAGATCTGAACCTCCTTTAATTTGACTCCTCAAAACTCACAGGTCTGCTATAGCACTTCTAGATACAGGTCATGAACTCTCATAAGGAAAATCAGATTCTGATTACTAGGGAGTTACATAATCAGAGATATAATATTATCAGAAAATCATCTACTTTCTCCTCTAGCTGTATAAAATTAATACTCTCACATCCTCTTATTTAAAACTTTTGTGATAAAGCTTCTATTATTTGTTTACGTAGACAGTTAAATAGCTTGAAGATCTCATAGCTAAAAAACTTCCTTTCCCTGTTAAGTTCAAATCATTTTTGTCTATCCCATTGCTTCTAGCCACATCTATTTGGAGTATTCTAATCAGTTCTTTTAATGCTTACACCCCTCAAATGCTTGCACATCTTATCTTCCTCTTAGAAAGTACATTTGTGATCTTAATTTCTTTAAACTAGTTCTTTGGTGTCTTGGTTGTATTGATTCTTTTCTGTCCCTGAGTACCTTATTTGGATGTTCCAATTGTTGCCAGCACCTGGACCAACCAACCATGCAGATTCAGGTTTTAGGTCTAGATTTACCAGTGTTCCTGTTAAAAGTTTGCACACAAGAAAGTCACATCACATCTTTGCAAACTCGCATCACTACTGCTTTTTCTATTACATTCTTTCAATGTTCATTCCCATATTTGGTACCTGCCCTTTTGTTTTGTTCTGTATTTTGTAAAGCAGCTGAAACAAATTAGTCCAGATGCATATGTGTCAAAGGATCCTAAACAATGTAGAAAAAATAAAAAAAGAAAATCTGTGTCCAATATAATTTTCCTTCAGATGCATTTACCTCCAATAGTCAGTAGTGAAAGGATGGATTTCAGTTTTCCCCTATAAAATAATTTTAAAATACAAAAATCCATCTTTTTGAGGCCCCTAATTTAGTATTAAGTGTGATCTTTTTCCATGCTTTTTAAGGGTTGAAAGGAGTAGGTAACTAGTGTCATGAGAAAGAGTGCTTTGAAAGAGCAGTGATGTGCAGAGTATTACTATTACCAGGAAAGGATAACTCTCCTGATTTTAAATCTATATGCCTTATCTCTGATTTCAAATGATAAGTAGATTTCACATCTTTAAATTTAGAAAAAGTTACATATGAAAGAAAAGATCTTCCCTGATTGGGAGAACTCCAAGGTGCACATGAAAGAAAGAAAAAAAACAAAGGGATGGAAAAACAAGGTTAATAAAAAGAATGATGGAACTGATATTCCAAAACAACCTGAGAATGTTAGAAAGTCCTTAGTCAATGACAATTAATACTCTCCACCTGCTGTATATGCCTGATGGACAGTGGTAGAAGAAAGGAACCTATCAACTGTGTGTGGCTCCTTGGCAGAAATGATTTCCATTATTCCACTTGAAAAAAAAAAAACAAAGTTGGAGCTAAATACCACAGGTTGGGTATCCCCCTGAACTACTGTGATTTTGATCAATAAATTCCATTAGAAAGCTTGCAAAAATCCACTCTGGATTATGGTAAAATATGGTATAACACACAAGCATCAGATCAAATAGCGATACAAACCAAAAAAGGAAATAGAAAATAATGTCAAATTTAAGACAGAAAGAAAGTGTACAATCAGGAAAAATCCCCATAGATGTAATATCTACAAGATGAGCTTTTAAACTCACCTGTTGAGTAGAAAGAGACCCTATATCTCAGTGAAATTACATCATTTAGGAAAAAAAACAGAACACTGAAGCTAAAGAAAAGACACACAGCCCCCTCCCACACTCCCCACTCTTTGAGCCAAAGTACAGCCAAAAATAATGTGTGATATTATCAGCAAGTACCACTGCACTTCTCTGTAGGCGGCAAACATAACACAAGCATTGGCAACTCAGCAAATAAACTAAGGGCAATTTTCAAATGCTGTAATGGAAATGCCAGGACAATTAAAGAAAGGTCAGTAAAATATATACACACTGGCAAGGATCCTAACACTTATAAAATAGCTTGAGAAAGACATTAGAGAGGTTCTATTAACTCTCTGAATATACTATCACCAAATGACAATCATAAAATGATAAAAAAGTATGGAAACACATATTAATTGATGCATGTGCCTAGTTATCACAGAAATGTTTCAAGGATCTGATTATTTGTGGCATTTTCAAAAAGAAAATCTTTGAACATGAAACCTTATTTTTATTTCTAAGCCTTTATATGGTTAGGGCTGGTATCTGTAATGTGCCAAAGAGAAAGATGGACAAAGCTAAAGCTAATAGATCCCCAATTCTCCTTTAATTGTGGCTCTAAGGATGGTCGTCCCAGATTTCATACCATTTAAGTACACCTTGCTGTTGTTGGTTTTGAGTCAAATCTATCGCCTGTGTTTTCTCTCATGCAGCTCACAATACATTTTTCCATCAGGGACTGCCTCATTGGCCTCTTTTCCCCACAGGGATCAGGGGCACTCAATGAACATCTGACTTCCCCTTGGGCATGCAGGCTTTAGGAAGCATGCAAAGGCATTTTCCTCTGGTCCTTTGGTCTTTGGCTGCTGTGCCACTGCAGCCAACTAAGGGACAGCTCCTGCATCCCACCTCCCGTATTGGAAACTCCCTCCCTTCCTCCTCACTTAATGGACAGAGCATCTCCCTCATCACCTCAAATATCCAAACAAACTGTCTTGGCTTAGCTTCTCTCCTTACCATGGGCTTCTCCAGCATGCAGGAACACACAAACACCTCTTCTAATAAAGAATGACTTCACTCTATTGTATGTGAAGCATAAAGCAAATTTGCCCCAGGAAAGTCCCAAAACAAAAAAGCCCCTGTTGTGATCATTTGATTCAGTGAGTCCTTTGGCGTATACGTCTCATGAAAGACACCATAATAAAATAAAAATATGAGTTCACATTTAACAGAACTAAAGAAGTCCTCAGTAAGACCACAGCTGTGAGAAAATTAAATAATTTTCTTTCTTATTGTTCCTCTTGAAGTTCCATATTTTCTGTAATATCCCTGTATGTAGCTGAGGTACTCCCTACACTTGTGTGAAGGGTAACCTCACTGATTTTGCATACCTGAGAGATGCGGTTTGAAAAGCCCTTATGCAGAGTAAGAGAAGGGAGTATCCTGAAGCTAAATTGATTAATATATAAGACACACACGTACAGAGTTAGTGTGGCACTGTGTAAATGTGCCATGTAGCACTGTAAATGAAGATACAAGCGGTTACAATGTTTCAAGCAAAAAAATAACAGAAATGCTAAAGAAATCATTTTCATCAACTAAAAAACTATGTCAAATTATATAATATAAATCTATGAAATCTAAAAGAACTGCCAATTTCTTTTTAATCCATTCCAATATTACCAGCATTTTGAATAATTTTTTAAAAAAGATGCATTGAAAGTATTTAAATATTCAGTTATAACATATCCCAACTAAAATGTAGTGATCCTCAATTTGGCATTATGTCTGTTTTTGATGTTTGTATTACATGTTAAATTATAAACATTAATCCATCAAAATGTCAGATGATAATGCTGATCATTTCAATGATTTTATATTTACTGGGAAGTATGAAGAATTTAGAGGGTCAATTCTGATAGAAAATCAAACTACAATTCAAAGCCCTCAGTATTCTTCAGAACAGGTTTTTCTGCCTTTTATATAATAGCTTGTAATGTCCTTGTCTTTGATCTGGTGTTCAATTACACAAAACTTTTAGATATTACAGTACATTTAAATATGAACTGTCTTACCAGACAAACATTATTTTCAAATGGCTATTCAAAAGAAAGAACTATGAAACAGGAAATAAAAAAAAGTGGAGAATTATTTAGAGTAAGAGGAAAGAACATTGGTGGAAATCAAAGTAGAAAACACCCAAACCAAAAGTGAATTTAATTGGGATTTTCAAAATTGTTCATTGTTAAAAGTACAAGTCTAATGTGAATTAACTCAGTATCTAAGCTAATTTTGCAACTAACAAGAGCAATTAAAATAAAAATATATTAAATTTCATTACTTTTAAAAAGTATTGTGATAGGAAAATATTTTAATTTACCTTTGCAGAGTCTTTAAGGAGAGGGTGGTGCACTCAGAAATCAGATTCAGTTTATATATATCCACATACCAGATAATCTGCCAGACCAGGACAGCTGTGGCATGAGGGGGAAAGGGGAAACAGCCTTCACATGGGAGCCACACAGCAAAGAGCCCCAGCTGCTCCCCTCCTTCCCACCTGGATGGTGCAGACTGCCCAGTGACCATCAAACCTTTGCCTTCTCCCCAGCAAACTCAGCCCTGCCGTACTTGCTGTGTTTCTCTCTCTAAAAGAAAAAAAAAGAGCCTAAAAGAGCAGACACACAAAAATGTGTCAATAACAGCATTGGATTAGTGACTGCTGACAGGGAAAGTAACTAATTTCATATTACTAACCTTATACTAAGAATTGAATCAATACTAATATGAAGTAAACTGCACGAGATGTACCCATTACTAAGTTAGATGTGCATAAAATGGGATTACAGCTCCAACCTCCTATGATTTTATTTGAGATGAGAAATACAAGTAAGGATTATGAGCAAGCACAATGTGCTTTCAAACAGTTTGCAGGAGATATTTAATAAATTTGCATACATTTTTACATGGATATCTATAGTGGGAAAGGTACTATTGAAGGTAAGCACAATAAATTTTGGATCTTTGAATCTTAAGCTACCCTAAAAAATAAAATACTGAATATACCTGCTGTTAAACAAAATATGAATTTATAAAATGTCCAGCTTTTTATTCAACAACTATGGGTCTTTTGCAATTAAAATTACTATTTTTCTAAAAACATTTAAATCTGAAAAAAGTTTAAATTTTTGTTAACATACCTTTTCTGCAGCTGTGATAGTATAAGTACAGAAAAGGAACAGCCTGAAGGCATAGATAATCTCTTTATCTTCTAATCTTCTGTTAGACAAGTTGAGATAATTAGGAAAAGCAGGTAACTTTCAGATTCAGAGTTACATGAGACATTTTCTTTGTCAAGGAAGCTAGTGGGAAAAATATCCTTTGTCTATATTGCAACTCCTCACACTAACCACTGCTGCCCTGCACATGGGCCACATGGTGCATTTTATCATTGATGTAATCCAGGTTAAAAAAACACCCTGTTAAGGAAAGGTGGCTTTTTGTTTGTTAATGGTTTTTTGGTTTGGGTTGTTTGGTTTGGTTTTCTTAACTGATCCACTGATATGGTAAAGATGTTGTGTTAACCTCATCCAAGATACTGGGATGAAGCAAAATCCCAGGTTGGAAAAGGCAAACGAGTCCTTTGCTTAAATTACAGTGTTCTTCAGCTACTTGGGTAAAATAGGCAGGTGGCACAATTAAAGGCCAGAACAACTCATAGGCTAAGAGACTTTTTGACACAGAACAACTACTTTTTGGTATCAGAGATTAAGAGATGTGGCAGCAGAAAGACTGTAAATAGACATAAACCCAAGGTCTCTGCAGAGTCCATTATCTTTTGGTAACCTGGGAAGGCTTGAATTTCGCTTCCCAGACTCATCTACTAAAAAACATTTATATGCATCTCATAGTGATGGTGGGTGGGTTTAACCTCAGTAGAAGGTGTTTATTTGGGGGGAATCAGCCTCCAACAGTGGCTAAGTATTTTTATTCTTTTTAAGTCAATTGTCTGTAGAAGTCCATAGGTAGTCACAGTTGATGTTTTCCTAAAATTTCCAAGAGGGCATTGAATATGCAAGACATAGCATAACCATTTTGGGTCAAGCATATGTAGGATTCATGGATTTTAAACATTCTTTTATAGGGAACACATGTTCATAAATTTTGGGTTACAGGTCTGGTGGTTTAATGTGGCGGTGGCGCAACCTTTAGATATTCCATCTGCCCCGCCAGTCACCTCCCCAGCCCACCTTTTCCGTGTGGATAAACGAGGATGTAAAATGGACAGCAAGCCTGAGGGGGAGGGGGAAGGTGAGGCTGGGGAAATCCCCTATCTCCCCTGATTTTCCTGCCTTTTGAGTTTGTTCATCAAGGTTTTGTTCCACCCCTTTCCCCTCACAAATCATTATAATATGCATAAAGTTATTTTAGTATTAATGTTTGCTGGAAGAATCTGTTATGTTCATTGGTTAATGCAAATATGTTCCCCCCTGTTCAAATGTTATTGGGAACCTGTCTTCCCTTGTCAATCCTTGATTGGTTTGAACCCTGGATCCTCCCCTTGTTCCGCCCCTTCTACCCAGTTTAAAACCCCCTGTCACGACTGCTTCTTGCTCTTTTGTATTCCCCGCATACTGTTCTGTTGTTTCAGAACTTTTGTTCTGAAATCGCTGAGAGTTACTGGAGGTTCATTATGCAATTTTTGAGTTACTTTCAGCACAAAACCTCATTGGAATTGGAATCATGTCTTTAATTAGCTTCTTGATTTGCCATTTCTGTGAATTAGAAGAGAGATTAAGAACTGCTAATACTCTTGCATGTAACCTTCAGTCTCACATTTTAGTGGCCTCTCTAAAGGACAGAACAAGGAAATGTGAAGGGGGTTATAAATGCATGTGTGGAGTTTCTATTTTCTCATCTGAAGTACGCTTACTCTTTCTACTTACAGTATTTATTTGCTAGTAGCTCCCATTACAGCAGTTCTAACTTCTTGACATAATGCAACTTTATGTTAGGAAAACAGAACTCAAATGCATCTTCTAGATCACAAAGGTAATGTTAAATCAAATAATGTAATTCCTCCTTCCTCTCCCCCTTCAAAAGGAAGGCTACACTGCAGCTTTGCTGTCTCTGAATGGTCTTCCAGCCTAGTTCCAGCACCCTAGAAATCCTTCACGCGCACAAGCCCTTCCTGAAGCTGCTCCTGCAGGGCTGGTCCCCTCTGCAGAAGGACTACTGCAACATCATCCACAGGCTAGTGAGCAGTCCTGAACATGAAGGAACCACATAAACAAATTTGGTTCATTTTTAATCTATAATTAATTTTAATTAAAAAAAATTAATAAAATTACTGCCAATGCTACGAGAAGGAGTCTCTGCCTCCCATTCTATTTCATTCCATTCCCAAGGTGCTGTGGGCAGCAAAAATATTAAAGATGGCTCAAGCAAGAAAAAAGTGAACTAATGCACCACAGACAGCACTGCCTTGCAGGCACAAAGAAAGTTGCTTTGTAAATATGTCATAAAAATAATACAAGGCTCAATTTGACTAATCTTAAGGTCAAGTAAACTTTGTTTGAACTTCACAAGAACATTTTCCCTTTGAAATTCCTGCTCATTACTCTGTTGTGACATTTAGAAAACCTCCTGGGCAATATGAAAAGCTCCTTGTTTTTACAGCTTCCTCCATGAAGACAAACTGAGCATTTCACTGAAAGGATAATTCCACTTTTCTTAAAGTAAGTGGTTTTTGTTGGACTGTGCACCAATTTTTGAGACATCTTGAGACTGAGAAGTTTTAATTTTCTTTTTTTCCCCTGACAAAACAGTAACAGAGGCTTTACTAAACTCAAGCACACTTAAAACTTAATACTGGTAGAGATAAAAACAAACCATTAAGTAATTCTATAAAATGACTCATTTCAAAGCTGTTGAAATAAGACAGAATTTAAAATCCTACCATAGTTTACAGCAGATTGTTTCTGGGGCAATGAATCACTTCCATTCATCTCTATGTGACTAATATTTTTCCTCTCGTAAAGGAAAATATAAAAAAAATATACTGTTAAAGAATCTGAAGTGAGCCATCTGGCCAGATAGATCATTAAAAAGTTGCACTGTATAACTTGTAGCTTCTGTGGAGAATATGCAAGCAAGATACAAATATTTAAAGATAAAATAAGAAAATGCAGGGATTTCACAGGCATACCTTTAATTAAATTTATCTATAAAAAAAGAATATTCTTTAAAGTTATAGATAAGGCTTTCACCTTCAGATCAGTCAAATGTCTGTGGCTTTCCGATTAAGAAAGGTGATCCTACTTCTTCCTCTCCTTAAGGATATATTAATGAACTTTTTTATTGTGAAATATCAAAAGCACTCTAAAAATTAAATTATTGGATCACTAATTATTTTTAATTGTTTTAAAGTGTTGTATACTTCATATATTTTTTCCTAACGAATCATATCTGTTATTTCATTAGCCTTCATTTCTCTAAGATACATAATAGTTAATGTAACGTACATGTTTGTTTTTCTATCCCTGAACATTCACAATTTCCAGGGAACAACCTACTTCCTGTGAAATTTACTGTTTTCTAAAATATGACCATCATTCCACTATTACTATGGTTATTAACTAAACTTTGTACTGAATTGAATACTCACAGAATCAACATGTTTATTCATCCCAAATAAAAATGTCCTTCATGTCCTTCACCACAGAGTATTACAAAATTGCAAAAGGGCCAAATACATCTCTTTTCCCTGTCTACTGTGAGGTGAAGCTTTTCAATATCCCGCTCTCAAGCAAGGCTCTGATGCACAATGCCTCACATCAGTTGTTTTCCACTCTGTCACAACTAGTCAAAACCCATGAGGATCTTTATTTTCAAAGTAGGATGAACAGTATATACAGTACAAATATAAACACACATTTATTTAGAGGTAACTTCCCTGGTCACATTTACCAGAAGACTAACCAGTCCCTTGACTAAGGGAACTTTCCTTTAAGTCTGCCTAAGTTCTTTAAACTTGTGTTTTTCTGAATATTTTTCCTCTTATTTCCTAGAATATTACCAGCTCTCCAGGGTTCTCTTAGAAACAGCTTAGATTTGATCCTACTTGTTTTACCACACTACACATTAAGCCAGCATATTCATGGGAGGAATACAAATTAAACACAGAGTTCAAAGGAAAGGAACTAATTTTTGACACTCAGTCACCAACTGTCTGGTAAATTTAAACAAATATTTTGAAAGTAGAGTATGCAAATACCATATGGAAAAACAAAACAATATGATTAAGAACCTAAACCAGGAAAACATTAGTTAGTTATATATTCATAACACTACTTGGACCAGAGAAAAGTTTGCTTCAAATTATTGCTTGAATGCTTGTATTTTTTATTTTTGTCGCCTTAACCCATCCAATGATTATGTCCTGGAACATTTTAGGTATTCAGAGTGATACTTTGTGTTTCCTCTGGAATGTGTAGGTAGGAACTAAAATTTTGGACATGTCATTATCTGCTAAATCAAGGTCCAGTAAGTTTTCTTTTGTGCATACCCATTCTTTTACCCAGCAAAGCAGACTTCTAGCATATTGTATTTCACACACCTACTGCAATGCACAGCATTGCTCCTGCTATTATCTACTTTCAGTGAATACTCTTTAGGTTGAGATTTCAGCCCTTTCAACACATAGAAATAGGTGTAACATACACATAATCACTTGTAAAATTCCTTTTTCACAAATACCTTACTTTAGTATTTCCATAAAACAGCAGCTGCCCTTGCCTAAGTATTTTCAGCCTAGCAAAAACACTTCTTTTTTATCATATGCTACTATGTGTTTTTAACCAGATAAACACATTAAAAAGCTTAAAAAAAGAAAGTGGTTTAATTTGTGAAGTAGTGCAAGAAAGTTCTCCAAGTATCTGGGACAGGAAATGACTGCTTTACTGAACACACAATGCAAAGGAGGAAGGAACTATTTTAATAGAAAGATTTATGTGTAAACCAGCTACTAAGATGCACCACCCCTTTTCAAGTGGAGTGTAAGCAATAATTTAAAGTAGCCAAAAAAGATTCCTGACCAGAATATTTTAATCCTGCCTGTACAGTGTAATACATGGACTATCCCAGGCCTCAGCCACTCACAGTGTCAGTCCAAAAATCCTTTGAAAGCAAAGCTCTTCATGGACTGTAGGGGTCTCAGATCAGAGTCTGTATCTACAACACTGAACAGAGATCCTGAGGGTGATTTTTTAAAAAATTATTTTCTTTCTTCATACACACCTAATTGTATTTCACTACATAAATGTGGTTCTAACAACTCCATTTTTTCAAGCATAATATCTTTATAAAATTATACACTGATTTTCATCCTCTAGGGCAGACTTCTAGTCATATTTACTGAATGGGAGAGTTTGTTTTTTATGAGAATTAAAGACTTTATTAACAATCCCTACACTTTGCTGGAGTTTTAGCACCAGGTTCAACTCCCTTTTCCTGATCTGATGTAGATCAGTGTAATTAATTTTCATTTGATTCTCACTATGGTTCCAAAAGAGAGTTTGTTTGAAGTCAAATAAATTTCACCTTGGGAAAGCATCCCACAGGCAGAGGAGAGAAAAAAATGTTAGTTGCTAATGCACAGAATATTAGGACAAAATACAAGCCCTATCATAAGAGATGAAGGAAATGTGAAGACTCTGTCAGCAGTTGTGATGCTTAGGCTGGGTTTTCCCCAAACTGCTGCTCTACTTGGCCTTTGCATTGTGTGAATGAAGGGAAGAAGGACTGTGGAACCAAGCCTCCATGCTGGCAGAACCCCTCAAGTGAGCTGTGACAAAACCCAGCAGTGCTGCTTCCCCAATTTAGCCCCCATTGCTTTCAGTCTTCTAACTGCTCTGGTTTACTGGCAGGAGACTATGATTTACACTTTAAATGGCTTTCACATCCTTGAAAGCAAAACACTGGTTAAATATGAGCACAAATGTGCACATCAGCTGTATTCTCCACAGATGAACTGCATACTGCTTGCCCATCAGCATAGGATTCTATACAGAACTGAACTCTTAAAAGAAGCTTTGAGCTCCACTGCTGTACTGGTTACCAAACAGGCCCTCACAGATGGAACACTACTGACATCACAGAAGCGGAAAATGAACCATTATGGAAGGTTGGACTTTGACAGCTCTATGAGGAGTTGCAGTACAATCTCAATTATAGACACAGCAATCTCAAACACATTCCTTCTGTGATGGTAAATGAGGCTGTGTGTCCTGGTTTGTATGAATGAGGGGTATAAAACCTCCAGAGTATTCCAGGTCATTGTGCTGAAGCAAGACAACTTCTAGCAACTACAAATGTGTAACAGTGAGATATTGAGTTTTGATACTGCTGTTGCCAAGACTTCTTGGAACATTTCACTGGTTCATTACTAGAGCCCTTAACTCCTTTTAAGTACAGCAGAATGAAGTAGCATTTTAGTAGATATTCCACTACCAGCTGGATCTGCTCCCCAAATGGACAAGACTTCAGGCAAAGTAACCACAGTGATGGCAGTTCTTGTGCACTTATCCCAGTGCAGCTGTCCACAGGCAGCAAATCTGCAACATATAGCAGCAAAAGAAAAGTGTGCTGGATCTGGTTGCTCTTTCAAGCTGTTGGGTTCATAGGCCTGCATACAATCGAGCTGTGTCATAGGACATCACTCTTCCACAGTGCTCAGATGTAAGCAGGAAAATTATTTGACACTACTCTGAACGTGTGGGAACTTTTCCACATTGTCCTGAACTGAGTCAGAGAAGGAACAGTGATGCATAAAAGGAAGAAAAATCACCTGAGTAACAGCAATGGCTATCCCTTACAATCCCTCTGGGTGTCATTTTCAGGGCATCTTTAGTCATTCTCATTAGAGCTCTCAGAAGAGTTCCATTCCTATCGACTGAGGAAACATTTATTGATTAGGAAAACATATTCAAGAAATCTCTGGTAAGAGTACAGTTATTTCTACTGTGTATTTCTAAGCCCATTTTTCAGCACTAGTAGCACTTTGATAGCAATGGCCAGGTAGCTGGGATGCTGTGTAGCTGATACAGATGAGACACACAGATTCCAGATATTATTTGTGGGCTGGATGACAGAAATCATGCACTTTTCCACTACTTCTTCAGTGAGTAACTGTCTGCAGCTACTGTGAGGCTCAGATTTTCCAGGATGGTATAGCAAGTTTAGACTGTTGTTTTTCCTTCCCTAAACGCTGACCATACAGTCACTCAGCAACAGTCTTTCAGCAAGTTTCCTTCCTTGATTTCTTATTATAGAAATAATACTATTTATAATATTTATATAATACTTGTTTTATTGTGTTCACCTTCATTATAACAAACAAGTTAAAATAGGCTGTACTAGAAAACAAACAAAAATCTGTCTGAAATGCAATACAATGCAGCCTTGACACTAGTAGACATAAATGCTGCCCTACTTCAAAGTCTTCTGCTTGCCAAGTTTCTTTCCTAAGATCTTCAAGAATTCAGTCAGACCAGCTCAGTGCCTATGTTCAAGTCATTGCTGCTATGTGGGTACTTTCCCAGTGTGAACCACAGTGGCAGAAATAATGCCGAAAAAGAACTCACACAGCTTTTTCGCCATTCAAAACTTTTAATAGACTGACCACTAGTTCTACTTCAACCACTAGTGTGAATAATGTTTTTTTAAAGGTCAGCAGTTCTACCTAACACTACTAAGTTCTCCAAAATACACACTCAGATTTGGTGTCTCTCCTGATGGAGGAGAACATAGTAAGGAGATGTCACCCTAGCCAATATATTTAATAGATAAATCACCCAGCAGACACTGCTTTTCTTGAAGGCTGACAGATATTAAAACCTGCTTTTGTGCCCACATGGAAATAACAGCTTGACTCCCAGCATGGTTTGAATATTCTCAGTAACTGGAAATTCACATAGTTTTTCCAAAACATCCTCCTGCCACATTGTGTAATATTGATCAGAATATCCAGGAAATAGCAAAGTGCTTAAATAAAGGTCTAGAAGTTATGCTTCTCTGCCCTTCTCTTTGTGCCTAACTCCACAAACCTGTAGGACCCAGAATCTGTGCTGCTCTTAAGGTTTACTTTCTCCCCCTTATATACATGAAAGACTGTACAAGGTTCAACTTGCCAAGGCCATGGTTACCTCCTGTGTTCTGAACTCTTCTTTCTGGATTTAGGTGAACTAAATTTTAAACAGATCTGGGGAAGTGTCTACAGATCACCTCAAAACTACTTGAATTGAGAGCATTTTCCAGAGCCAGTCACTTGTTTGAACTGAATGAACACTTGGATGTGAGAGACCAAGAGGATTAACATTATCTACAGTATATGCCAGATGCTGTAACCAAGGCAAGATGTGACCATTCAATCAGAGGTGTCTATGATAAGAAACAGGAAACATAAGGCAACTTTCTTCATCTAATAAAGTGAAATGATTACATCTGTGTGTCCAGCACTGAATCATGAAGGAGACAGTGTTATAAGATAAAAGGAAAGAATTCATATGCAGTTTCTTCTCTCAGATGTTAAAAGTTCCTGTGCTACTGTTTAATGTAGGATACAGATTTTTATATGATTTCTCTCTCTCTGTGTTTGTAACATCACATAAAATATTCCAGTGATGGGAAACTTTCATTTTATTACGACCAACTATCCTGGAGCTGAGAAGCAACTTTATAGATATAGTATAGTACAGTATACAGAGTATAGATACCCTTGACTGTCTCAAATGCAAACCAGCAGGATAACTACAGTTATCTAATAATCAGAGAATCATAGAATGCCCTGGGCTGGAAGGGACCTTAAAGATCATCTAGTTCCAACCCCCTGCCATGGGAAGGGACAACTTTCACTAGAGCAGGTGGCTCAAAGCCCCATCCAACCTGGCCTTGAACACTTCCAGGGATAGGGCATCCACAACTTCTCTGGGCAAACTTTTCCACTGCCTCACCAACCTTACAATAAAGAATTTGTCTTATATATAATCTAAACCTACCCTCTTTCAGTTTGAGGCTTATGTCCCTTGTTCTGTCACCACAGGCTCTTGTAAAAAGTCCTTCTCATCTTCCTTGTGGGCTCCCTTCATGTACGGGAAGGCTGCAGTTAGGTCACCCTGAAGCCTTCTCTTTTCCAGGATGAACAATCCCAGTTATCTCAAACTTTCCTCATTGGGGAGGTGCTCCATTCCTCTAAGCAACTTTGTAACCCTCCTCTGGACTCCAACAGGTCCATGTCTTCCCTTGTGTTGGACACTCCAGAGCTGGATGTAGTGCTCCAGGTGGAGTCTCACCAGGGCAGAGCAGAGGGGCAGAACCCCCTCCCTCGCCCTGCTGCCCACACTGCTTTGGATGCAGCCTGGGACACATTTGGCTCTCTGGGCTGCGAGTGCACATTGCACATGTCCAGCCTCTCACCCACCAGCACCCCCAAGCCCTTTTCAGCAGGGCTGCTCTCTGTTCATTCCCCAGTTCTGGGGGTTGCTGTGACCCAGGTGCAGCACCTTGCATTTGTTTAAACTCACCTCGTTAAACCTTTCCCGTGGGCCTACTTCTCGAGTTTGTCCAGGTCACTAACTCTTACAAGCACTGTCTACATCTAGGACATACAAGCAAAAAGTGTTGACAAATCATGTTTATCTCAAATTAATGTTACCTTACCTTTTAGCATACACAGTTTAGCAAGACCTGTCCATCCAGTTTTCCCTCCTAAATGGGCATCAGCCAGACTGCTGCAGTCAGATTATTTGTGAGGATGCCACCCTGTGATATTTGGAATGAATGGTGCACAAGCAAGGCTAAGCTGCTGAGCAGACCGTGCTGGCGGTTAGAGGGAGACATAACACTTTGTGGGAAGAGGTACCTGAGTGAGGCCTGGGAGTGACCTCATTGTGGAGAAAGAAAAGATTTATAGTGCTGAATGTCAGTAGTGTGTTATGCAGACAGTCTCTCAGATTCCATTCTCACTTTAATGTAAATCTAAGATGGCTTATGTTAAGCTAATTGTGACACAATTAATGAAAAATAGCCTAAGAGGGGACCTGGGTAACTTAGTTTTCTAAGTTTAGGCTTTATAAAACCAATGAACTCCTTCTGATTTTGGCTCTAAGACCCTGCAGCACTCAGAAAATGTTAGAAAAGGAATTCTGTGCTGCACGGAGATCACCTTATGAGCCATTCTCTTTAGTGACTGCACCTGTTTGCCACTGCCTCATTTATAACACTTGTAAGGGGACACTAAGCAAGAATTATGCAATTAACTGTTTGCTTGGGTGTAAATTTTCATACCTCTTGCCAAAGAGATGGCTCTACGAAATGCACTTCATATTTCCTAATTAGAACTACTCAACGGAGGGCAATTTGAGATATTTCCCGAAGAAGAAAAAGGAATCAATTTTGAAAAGAAATGACTGAAGGAATGGTACTCTTGGGTTAAGCTGGCAGTTTTAAGTTGTGAATGTAAACTCTTAACACATCAGGAGTTACATAAAATAAAAAAAATTAACATAAAATCTCATTATATTAAAAAACAGAAACAAGCTCAGAAACTTAATTTTCAAAACCATATATGCATGACTATTAACTGTATATGGTAACAGAGGCAGATGGGCTAGAATGCCTGAAGAAATAAATAGTTTACAGTGGCTTTAAAAGCAGAGGGAATAAAGATAACTAGGATGATGTCAGAATGAACTTGAGCTTTATCCCAAATTTGACTACAAGACTTCCTGGTAAACCCGAGGTGAATGCAAAGAAAGATTTGTTTCTTTCTTAGAATATATTCTGATTTCTGAGTACCTTAGAATATATTCCCATTCCAAGGATCCATAAGAGCTGTAGCAAACAGGTATTAGTGGAATACAATAAGCTCTGGCTGCACATGCACTGCTGTTATCTGCTTACAAATATTTAAATTGATAAAAAGCCCAGAGATCCTGTATCCATATTGATTTAGCTTTGAACTGCTGCAAAGTGAAACAGGTTGCAAACCAATGCCCTATTGTCTCTTTTCCCCACATTGCACAACCCAGGACCAGAAATAGCTTTGTGTTCTTTTAGGCGTTCTTGCACTCTGCTTAACCTTTCAATCCTAGGACATAGCGCTAATGGTACTGATGATGGTTCATGTAAAGGATTTACATATGCCTTGATTTCAAACTATCTGAAGCAATAAACTAAAAAATGCAAGAGATTAGAAGCAATTCCTCTTACTTCAAAGAACATATTCCAAGTATGTCAGCAAAAAAAAAAAATCCATCTATAGCAAAGGCAGAAGTCACTAAAAGCTGTCATGAATTTCAGCTATGGTCAGGAAACTATAATCAGTTGAACATAACAGAAAACAGTGTCTCTTCCGGAGATGAAACTGCAGGAACATATGAACTTTATAAAAGGAGGCACACAGTTGGGCTTGGTCCTCTGAAGATAATGAGAATAAGAATCTCTTCAAAAGTGTTATGATGGAACAGAAGAAAAATTTGACTTGATGTGGATTGCAGATAGAAGAGATGATTTGAGCTCAGAAACAAAGAAAAGACTGCTCAGCAGCAAGATGCTTTCAAGAAGGGCAAATTGAATTTATCAGTAGCATGGAGATAATCATATAAGAGACTATTTTTATAATATACACCAAGACATTTTTTCATGTGGGAAATTAGAATGTCAGAGGGAAGACACAGCTAAATGATTTCAGTTTACTTTTCTCTTATTTTCCTCCTATATTAGCTTTGAATGCATTTATTTTGTATAACACACAGAAAAAAACCACAACAACAAAAAGGTATATTTCTATTTCTAGGCATGTTGCCTGCTATATGCCTGTTTCATTGAGGCCAAGGTAGAATACAGGCATCAAATAACATAGAGGGAAATATAATTTTTAACAAAATATTTTCAAGAAAGCCCACAACACTTAGGAGAAGGCCATAAACTGGGCTACACAGGTTTCCCGGTGTAATCACTTAGTTCAGTGTTATGATCTTACACTGCTCATCTAGCATAAATCTCTTGCATTTCTCTTTGGTAGTCCCTTCTGTCAACAGGTACCTTAGTCACTTCCTCCAGAGAGTCCACAACTTAAACAAAATCCTATTGAAGTGCCTTTCAGGGATTTGCCTTTATTAACAATAAAAATAAAATAAACTTCAGCTCAAAACTTCCGTTGCTGCTGTTTCATTTCATTGAGCCTGTTGCTAAGATGACAACTTTGGGACTTCTGACCCCAGATTCTATCTTTTCAGGCAGCTACTTCCCCCTCTTATATCCAGAAGTTACGAGTCATCTGCCTCACTGAGCCAACAAATGCCTCTTAGCCTTTTCCAGGCCTGAGAGAATAACAGCAGAAGGAGGTGTTCAGGCACATTCTGATGACCTTTTAAATCAGAATAACTGTGTGGGTCAAAATTTGGTATTAAAGGTCTTTCAGAAAATACACGTTAGAAAGTATATGCTAATTAAGATGTCATTTCAGATAGCATGGCATACTAAAACACTATCTAATATCTACCAAGGAGAATAGTTTCCATGTCTGTCTAAACCAAGCTAAACAGAGTGAGGGTTCTTAAGCACTGGTGGCAGCAATTTATTCTAGCATGCCAATATTTCATTATAGTTTTGCATTCAGAGTGTGATCTTGCATTCCTCTTCCATAAATAAAGGCAAATCACTCACTCAGCAGGAGCTGTAAAGCCAAGCTAAGGCTTTGAACAGAATATGGATTTTAAATTTCCTGAAATGCCTTTATTCTAGCTTGCAGAAGTTTAGAACATTTCCCATAACCATGTTAGTGCTGCTGCAGGAAGCAAGAGATCCCTTAAGCTGTTCCGTGTACAGCCAGTCGGGGGCTCTCAAAAGCATCACAAGCAGGTCCTTTCTCAGAAGACCTGACTGTCAGGATATCTGGCGAGATGGAAAGTAGCAGAATGCTGGATAGATGTTTTCAGTCTGCACTAGAAAGTGTTGTTCCCCACCAGACAGAAGGCAGGGAAATTTCTATTATCCCATTATATGATACACACCTATGAGAGCAAGAGAATGTTGTCTTCCCACTGAGCATAAGAGATTCAGAAGAAAAGGATATCAAGTAATGGATCCATGATCTGATAAGCAAGACAGCTATGATGCGTTAATTAAAGGAAGCATATTTAGTTCAAAACTGACCAACCAACAGAGCTATCTGGCACAAAGGTATGTTATTCTTTTCAGAAAACATACAGAATGTAACAGCAGCATGTCAACTTGAGAGGAATATGATCGTCTACCATCATGAAAACTTAACTGCCAATTTGCTTTCTTACATAAGTATATAAGGCATGTCTATCCTGACCACTTCAGTTATCTTATATAGCTGTAAAGTGCGTTTGAACTATTTAATGCTAATTGTATCCTCTTGTTAACACTGAATATCACACCAAAACTACTGAATTATCAAACAGAGGTTTCTTTTACCACAATAATTAGTATGTTCCAGTGATGTCTATAGAATTTTAATCCCTCAAATTCCACAACAATGTGTTTGTCATGGGTGGGACCAATTAAGTTACCTGAACACTGAAGCTGTGTCTGCGACACTCCATAACCTTGTTTTCCTACACCTCTCATTTGGTGTGCTTGATGGCATGTTTGAAAATCTGTTATGATATCCAAAGGCAGGATTGAGAGGCTATGGCTCTTGCATTTCAGCTCACATTTTTCATTTCAGAATGTTTTCATAAGATAGCAAACAATTTTTTTTTTAATTGCACTATTGTAATGGAAAATAACTGGAAGGGTTTTTTTCTACCATGGTTCCACTACAGTTCTGACAGCAGAGTTCTGGACACCTGGTTTAAATGAGGCGATAAAGCTATCTCCTTTCTTGGTCTTTCCCCGCACATTCTTTATCTTCTGCCTTTAAGTGGATTTATTCCCAGGAAAGAAGAGACACAATTCCCTGATGTCAAAGAAATCCACAGCAGAAGTTTTGCACCTTTTCACAGTGTTTCACACTGTTTGTATTTTAAAGGTTAGAATACAATTTGATGTTTTAGTTAATGTGCCCTGGCAATCCGTAATAGTAATCATTGTCAAAAACAATAAAAAGCTTTAACTGAATGATCTGCAACATTTAAATACAACTGCAAACAATAACAGGTTGTAAGCCTGCAAGTGCCTGTAAATCCGATAGCTTTAAATTGGTGTGATTAATTGTATGTGTCAAAGTTAAGCATAGGGAGCATTAAAAAACTTACAGGATAAGGTGTTTGGACTATTAAACTTTACAAAGCCTGGGTTTTTTTTTCCTAACAATTAGAGCATTAGATCAAGACTGAAGATACACAGGTTGCTTTTTGTAAGCCAGTAATCATCTGCATTACCTGGGGAAAATATTTGCATCTACTCTTCAGGTGCCTTATCACCTGAAATTAGTCAAGGACATTCTTCAGATTTGCAAACTGATATAAAATAGTTAAAAACATAGATGTTTATTTTTTGGTAGTTTAATTGTACAAGACACACAAGCATAATAACTTCAGAGTGAAAAGGTATTTTTTCCTAACTGAAACTATGTAGAGAATGTACTTAAGCAACTACAAATAGACTAGAATACTAGAACATACAGAAATGCTCATTAATGGGAATCCAATGAGACTGCTTATGTCTGGCTTTCAGCCCTAGGAGGAAATGGTTCAGAGACAAAAACCTTCCTTTGGAAAGTTATTCACCTCACATGCCTTCACTACCATCCCTTGCTGGATGAGCCACCCATTCCTCAAGCTCCTCTCTCTAGGATGTACCCTGGCTGAGACAAGATGTGACCTCTTACATGGGAGAACACCAGGAATGTAAGTTCTAGACTAAATGTTTGTCAGAGCAATCATGGTATCGTCAGCATACCTACCATTTTTCAGGCCACCTATGTTTATCTTCTCATCTGTATTAGTCATAGAACACAACTGAACTCCCTAAGTCAGTTTTAAGGGAGTTCTAGATGACATTTTATGAATATTCCTTCTCCCACATAACCTGAAACAAGATTTTAACTTTTCTTCCTACTTTTTAAAATAAATTAAATAAGGAATAATGCCAGAATCCTAGAGTAGCTATAATGTTAACTTATAGTTTTAAAGTTTCATTTCAATTATAAGAACCCTATTCAAAATAGCAAAGCTTAAATATTTGGGAAGGGAAAAACATTTGGAAGGGCCAAAGAGTTTGAAACACATTTAGTAAAAGTATATGAACGCATATTTTTGGGCTCATTTCCGTACTTGTTAATTCATTTTAAGTGAACATGGTTTCCATTCAGTGTTATCTGTATTTTAGCTCCTGTGCACCTGGTATTCTTAAACTGTCTGTAATTATCTGCATGTACTGCACACTATGTTGTCAGCCTGAAAATCACTATATCATCTTATTTTTTGTCATTTATGGAAAAAACTTCAAAAGTCTAGATTTTTAATCCAGTTTGGAAAAACAAATCTGTGATTTCTGCTTCAGGAATGGGCATAATATCCATAAGCAAATTCTTCACAACCAGTCTGGTTGGTTGGTTGAACATCAGCAGGAAGACTGCATAACTTCTCAAGCATCTTAGACATGACAATTCTGATGTAGTCCACAGGATTTTCTTTTTAGATGAGTATAGCAGTTGTTATTGTCCATGATCTCCTGCGAAGAAGTTGTGGGGGGAACGGGGAGCACTCTCACGTGTGGCGGGGTGGGCCGAGCTGCTTACTCCGCGGCTCAGGATGGTTTCGCTTCCCGCGGGGCGGCCGCGCGGCCGCTGTTCGCTTGCTGGCTCACGCCTGCTGCTGTCGTTGGGTCCTAATGCCGACCCGGCTGTGGCAGCTCCGTCGCTGCCGCCGCTGGACTCGCCGATCCCGCTTGCTAGCTCCGTTCTGCTCCGGCGCAGTTCCCTCCCGTCCCCCTGGACTCACGGTGGTTATACCTGCTATCTTAGAGATATAACCTTGCTGATGATATGCAAGAAGGATTCTCTGAGGCTGAGTTCCTTAGGTGTTTATTGCT
>VYZT01018050.1:0-70206 GCA_013400735.1 Pomatostomus ruficeps | reverse complement strand
CCACATGGTGACCTCTTATGTCCCCAGGGTCTCGCGGAACGGGGTGGGGTGAACCCCTCCCAGGGGACACTGGGACTGGCGCATGGCCTGTTGGGAGACAGAGTCCCAAGGGAACACGGAACACTGAGAATTGCAAGGAATCTTAGGAAGGAGGGTCTTTGCCCCTACTGGGGGAATATAAACTTATATGATTAGAATAATTTCTTCAGCACTTTCTTCACGGTCCCAGCAGTGAAGAGTCCCCTGCCTCCCTCAGAATTGTTTTTTTCTTAGTGAAGTCATGATTTCAACTGGACCCAACAACACCATAAGCAACCCTTTGTACTAGTATTCTGAGTAGACTTGTACACATAATACACGCAACGTATACAGCTCTATGTTCGGGTCAGGATTATATTTTCAAGCTTTCAAGCTTGGTCTTTCATGTTAGAAAACACTTGTGAGGTATGGTGAATAATTTGCTTTGTTCGCTTAAAGGCTTGAATAAAGATGGAATTTTTGATGAATATTAATTTCAGTATTTTCATTACGAAAACATGGCAGCATAATTCAGCTTAAAGGAAATTAATATTTTCCCTACTTTTCTAAAAAAACCCCCCGACAAACTAATAAAAGAAAGGAGTTCTGTAATGGCTTGCAGCAAGAAACTACAACCATGGTTTTTTAACAACAAAAGACCAAAAATACAAAAAATGTGAGACTACCTCAATGCAAGAGTGCTCACACAGGGAACAGCTATAACTAGGATTGTCAAAAGAGCACATAAAAAGTTACTAAGACTCAGTACATTCCATGGCATTCTGAGTAGACAGGTGTGGGTAACACACACACTATGACAATGATAGTAGTGCATAAATCCTGCTTTTTTGTTCTCAGCAAGCAGTACATGCAATTACTGAGGTATCTCCAAAGAGAGACAAACCAGCTCCTTTATAGTTCAACTGGGATTATGCCAGACCTAATTTCACCATAACGTAGAGAACAAATATGTGCCACATCACACCAGGCTCTGTGTGAGCCCACAGCTCTTCAGTGCTTTGCAAAGGAATATTGAACTTTTATTTTCTAGCTAGCATTAACAATTCTTAAGGTTTCTGGAGTCATTTTAGTACCCTGATAGATGAAGTCCTCAAACACTCAGGGTAGCACTAAAGAAATTATAAAATCACCCCTGCTAGGCTCCTCAAAATCTCTCCCTTTAGTTTTCCTCCACCATGACAACTTCCAAACAAAACAGACAATGTACACAGATCATGCATCTGGTGTCGGCATTGTAAGTAGTTTCTCATTGTTTCCCTAAACTCAATTCTAAGCCCTTGGGACAGCTTACCTTCTTTTTATTTTCAGTATTTTATTGTGTTTTCACAAGAAAGCTCCCTGACAAGTTGTTGAGACCGCCAAAAGAGAAGGCAGGTGAAATGAATTTGCAGAAGTGAAAGCTATCCAACCCAAACAAGACGAGTGGCCTGTACTCTGTCTCTACACTGACTCCTGGATGGTGGCTCATGCCCAATGCAGGTGGCTGCAGCAATGGAAGAATTGGCAAGGCAGAGACAGACCCACCTGGCTGCTGCATTGTGGCCGGACACCACTGCATGGGTGGCAAACATGACTCTAAAAGGGCATCAGATAAATGCTCATGTGCCCAAAAGTCACGCCACTGAAGAACATTGAAACAATCAACAGGGACATAAGGCTGTCAACATTGAAATAGCTCAGGCAGACTTAGACTGGGAGCAGAAGTACGAGCTGGTTACAGCCTGATGCTCCCATGAAACATCAAGACATCTAGAAAGAGATGCAACACACATATGGATGTGCTTGTGATCGAGGCATGGATGCTGATTTCAGCCAGTGTTTTGGCTACTGTGAGCACTGTTGGCACAGCATCAGAGCTGCTTCTACGAATTTCCACCTCCCATCAGTAGACTGGATATGAAAAAGTTCCTGGGAGGGGACACACCTAGCTGACCCAAACTGACCAAGGGGATATTCCATGGGGGACATTCGTTATTTACAATGTTTGCCTTTCAGAGCAACCACTATATGTGCTGAAGCCCTGCTCCCCAGGATGTGGACAAATATTGTCTGATGATGGGGAAGTAGAGAATTTTTTTTTTCTCTATGCTTGTGCATGCACAACCCTTTGCTTTTGCTTTAGTAAACTGCCTTGTCTCCACCTACAAGTTGTCTTCCATCTTATTTTCTCTCCTCCTTTGTATTTATCCCCTGTCCAGCTGAGAAGGAGAACTGATAGAGCAAGTTGATGGACACCTGACATCCATCCAAAGTCAACTCAGCACACACTGTAGAAATACTAACAATTAAATAACCTTGTAATGGCCAGACAAGCTATTCTACCTCATTCAGGGGCAATCTAATGAACTTCAGCGAGGTCAAACTAGTTGGATTCACTTGGCTTGAAATAGCTAGGATATAGATCAGTGTTAAAATTTCAGCCCAGAAAAAAAATAGGATATTAAACTATTTTGTAGAGGGATACACGTATCTACAGCTAAAGTAGACAAAATACAAAGTACAATCAGTAGCTGGGTGAAGAAGCAGTTTTCCTTTATGGTACAGTTATAAAGCAAGTACATTACAGTTGTTGTTAGATTATTAATCTTTTTTACTACAGTAGTGCCTAGAACCATGCAAAAGATGAGCCTCATAGGATTTTGTAGTATGCAGACACACAGCAAAAGACCATTGCTATGCTGAAGAATTTATAGACTAGGCAAACAATATAGGTACTGGAGGAGAAAGTGATTCAAAAAATGAGCAGTGTGAACAATGCAATCCAGGCAAATGTTAGGTTTGCAATGGGAATGAGCACACAAGATGCTGAGAAGGGATAAGGGGGAACAAGGGGACACTAAGAAAGGGACAGGTCAAGCAGAAAAGACAAAGGAACGTAGGCAAGCAGAATCAGACTGGATGCACTTGGGACAGATGTGAGGCAAAACTGAGGTGAAGGGTGTTGGCAGAGAATCAGAGCAGACATTCACTAAGTAGAGGGGCAGAGGCAAGCCTGTCAAAAATGCAGAGATAGCTGAAGACCATAGGTAGCCTGCAACAACAGCTGGCTGGACTCTCTGGATTCTCTGTTTTCTCACAGGGGTGCCCTAGAGCTGGTGAGATTTTGTCAGCAGGTTAAGAGGCATTTGGAAACAAGTTCTGCTGGATGTATCTGAAACAGATGATGCACTGATTTGTTCTTGTATATGCTCTTACATAATTGTGTTTATATATGACCACACCACAGAACATAATTTATTTGCCATTTTGGACCACAGAACTATAAAAATAAAGCACATATGACACCTGCCTTAAAAATTATACTAGCTGTCATTCTTTGATTGAAATAAATCAGCTTTGTAATCAAAACCAAGTGAAATTAGGGACTTCATTCTTGAAAGATATTACCACTGTATCTCAAAGAATTAGGATAACTGTCAGTCATAATACAGTTTTGCTCTTCAATATTTACTGATATATTTTCTCTGCCCTAAGAACAGAGTGAGGAGGCAGGGAAAATCAGACTGAACATGAAATCTTTTCAGTAAACAGCAATTACAACTGACAGTGCAAAATTAACAAGAGCATTGGAGATAGTGTGGGTTCTTTTTTTCTCTCTTTGGTGTCACCAGATGAGTTGCACAGCAGAGAAGCAAAAGGGCACATTATATATAATACTGCATGAACATTCATGGTAATGGGCACATGAATACAATTTCCTAGCCTGTTCCTGTGATCAGCTCCATGAAGGGAACCCTCTGATTCAATAGAAGTCCGTGGAACTCTGGTGAAGCATTTGGTCTGGAAGGCTCTGGTTTCATGATCCACATGAAAAATTATTTCAAAGGTGTTCTTTATCTATTGGGTAGGGACCCAGCCTAGAAATAGTGACTATAAAGACGTCTTTGTTCAAGCAGACTAAGAGATGTACCTAGAGCAATGCTTTCATAACAGGAGTGTAAGATTAATATGAATAAGGGATGTGTACACACACGTGCATAGGGAGGAGTTAATTTTAGCTCTGCAGCTAAAATTGAGAAAACATAAGCAAAAAATGCCTTCCATTCTGGTGGCAATATTGTAAGAGAAACAGAAAATTAAGAGTAGCTGCAGAATACAGAATTTTTTTTTACAGAACCCCTGTATTTTCTCTACCTTACTTAAAAGAAAACAGATCCATAATCTATTTTGTGTATACATTCTATCAAAAAGAGAAATTACTAAAGCAATCTTCATTCTGTCAGCACTGGAGTTAGTGGCCTGGAGCTGAAATAAATGTCTGGAAACAAGTAAAATGCACACATTGTCACGGAGCATGGTCATCCACTACAAAATCCATTAAAATAAGCAACCGATCCTCTGTCACTTGATGTCTTATTCATCATTCAGAAGGTCACTCACTCTTTAATTTAAAGCATTTTAGATCATCATAAGAATACCTTGGTGAAATTTAGTGATTTCTGGATGTTCTGAATGTTTTCTAAATGCAAATACCTTTACTTGGTACAAAAACTAACAAAAATTACACAGATGTACATGAGGAATTACTTCTCTTACAGCTGAGGAAAAGTTTGGCTTGCAGCAATCTCCCTGATACATCCCAGCTTTTCACTGACCTTCCCTTTCAGTTCATCCTCTAACTTTTTTTAGCTTCTTTAAAGAAGATTCTTCTAATATGACTGGCATACAGCTATTTAACGATTTTGGTAAAATGTAGCAGAGCTGAGGAGTCGTCTCTGATTGCCATTCACTTGACCGTTTTGGTAAGAGATATTCCTCCTATGCAGATAGCAAGTGTGTTTCTTCCTCTACTTTATTCTTTGCTTTTTGTCAAAACCTTTGTGGCCATCTTCAATTTTACCTTCTTCTATTGAGGCAGAGTGCAAAGGCAAGCTGAACCAAGAAACACTACAGAGTTATGAAAATACATTGTATTTTCTGAATGCAGTGCCAGCTTCTGTGTGTTCGCAATCACAGCAAACTGCAATGAAATTAAATGTTGCAGGTTTTCAGAGAAAGAAAGAAAAGCAATAAAGCCACTTAGGAGCACCCAAGCAAATAATAAATGCAATCAAGCAGCCCACCCAGGAACAACTCCTTGGTCCTGTGCAGACCATGACACAACTGCCAAGGCAGAGAACAGAGAGATGAGGGAATACCAAACCTTTGAGGGAAAGGGGTGGAGCCAAAAGCATAGTGTACAGTTCAGAGCTTCTTGGGCAACAATCACAAAAGCTGTCAGCTTGACCAGGGATAATACAAGGAACCTGAAAGCAGGAAAGGTCTCTTCTGCTTATCAGATATGGAACTAACAAACGTGGGGGAAAACTTCTGGTCTTATTTTTTTCTTACCAGCTTTTATGAATAAGTCACATGCACAAAGTCCTATTGTCGTGTGACCTTCTGCTTGCTTTTGAAGGTTAAGTAATAAGTAATGAATTATGAATAATTCATAATTAATGAATAAGTAATGATCCTCTTCAGAGTGACTGGGATTGACTTGCTGATAGCAGTGTTTTGGAAAAAAAAAGCTTGCAGTGAAAACAGGATCATTCTCTTCAAAGAATGTGAAGAAAAGATATGTGGATAAAGGCTCTACATAAAACTCTTAACAGAGAGCTGGAGGAAGCTGGGTTTATTTCTAGGAACTCTCTTAGCAGCATTTCTGTGGGAATAGGGTATTAGGTATAATTTCAACCTCCAAACTAAAAACTAAGTTCTTAAATATGAAGAAAGAGAAACTCTGTTCCTGTTTTCTTGGAAAGCCTTCAAAAAAAGGGAGCTTGCAGGGAATACATGCAGGGCGTACTGAAGAGATGCAGGTCCCAGTGTGCCAGCAGTGTGTAAGTCTGTGCAGGCTTAGCAATGCCTCAGGCTGGCCACACATGAATGGCACTCAACGTCACTGCTTACAGGTTTTATAGTTCTGCAGTGTTTATCTCCAGAAACAACACTTCAGAGATGATTGACTGCTTTGTATCAATGCTGTAAGGCTAAAGGAACTGCCACTAAACAAATATCCTCTTCAGGACTGAGGAACTAGGGTAAGCGTTCCTAGGTCAGATAAATGAGAAAGACATTATCAACATAAAATATTTCTTTTTCCTACCCTGTTTTCTTCCTATTAATTTCTCCTACCCCAATAGTTCTTCTGTATCCCCATCTCCTATATTATGCTCTGTATTACAGCTCTGACAATGTCCACTACCCTTCTTCTTGCAATAATCACCTGAATTTTTCATTTGGTTGAAAACACATGCCATTGGCCCCTCCAATAGACTGAGATACATTGCTTACCTCACAGACAAGCAGAATGCACTTATCTTCTGGCTAGATGGTGCTTACACCTATTGGAAGGAGTGCTCTTCTGGCCAGGCTTTGGAGGAGACTCAGGACAAACCCTGTGGCCACTCCATTTATGAACTTTCCATCACATCAGTGGGCCAAAGTGGGCCTCTTTGCTGCAGGTAAGCAAAAATGGGCACAGCCATGAGTTTCATTCAGGGAAAAAAAATTCAACAGTCTGCATTTCTGCTACAGGCATGAGGAAGAGCCCTGGGAGAGAATTTAAGCTTAAAATGTGCCTGATTTCCTACATGTATTAGTTCTGTCTGTGTGAAAGAGGTAGGATTCTGAAACACAAATTGAGGTGAGTTAGGAAAGGAACTTCTGCAAACTCCCATAACTATAGGCATATTTACTAACAGTCTTGCCAGTATCATGAAAACATGTAGTTATGAAGCTTTGTCTGAACAACACCTCATTGATGCTGGAGATATTCTGTTGTCCTCGCAGTTCCTCTGCTGCTGAATTCACTTCCCTTTATTTTCCCACGTCCTGAATGTCACCAGGATGTCCACTGGATAGTTTGACAAGCAAGTCACTCTGCAGTGGACTCCAGGAAAGCTAGGAAAAATCCTCAATCTCACATTTGATTTGATAGACCTAAACACCATGAACTTGTGACATATGAAAAATGACAAATAGGTCATGTAGTTAACTGTGAAACAAACTCCAATGTGTATAGTCTCAGCACAACATCTGCTATGTATAAAAAAGGTTATGTACTGAGTTTATTCATACTATTTTTAGTATTTTTAGAGAAAAGCACAATGTTGTGGTTTTAGTAGTGGGGAGGGGAGTTGGACACTTAGTCCAACTTATAAATTTTACAAGTTTATTTTACACATATGATTTTAATTTTGGATTTACAGATTGCATCAATTTATCTATTTTTTCTTCACATTAAACAAGGGAAATGAAATATGCATTATGCTAACATGAAATATGTTTCCCTCAAAGCACTTTTTCCTGTCCACAGTAATTAGGGTGGCAGCACCATTATTGTTTGCTGTTCCCACAGCTTCTATTTTTCTACTGAAATCCAAATTTGTTTTTGCCGTTGACTCAATAACTCTAAATAAGTTTGTTTGGAACTTACTTCCAAGAAATGTTCTTAAAAACACAGCCAAAGTAATTTGCATTGCCCTGAAGGAGATCATTCAAAGCATTTTTTAACAGACAATAATGTGGAGACATTTTCTCAGTTTTGAGGGGTTTTTTGTCAGTAAATTTTATGTACCTTAATAGTGTCAGCAGAATCAAATAGCACTAGCTTTACTCCAGTGACAAACAAAAAGGTAAATTTTACTATAATTGTCAAGTCTGGATTCAAAACTTTAATAGAAACGGCATTTTATCCTAGCAAAATACCAGAAGTGCACACATGTACATATTTACACATACACATGTACGTATACACATATATACATTTGTATACATGAATGCACACGCTACACAGAAATTGACCAATCCCTCTATTTATACTTAATTGCTACCCCAAGATCAACCAGTAGCACAATCTTGCTAAAAATCTTATTGTAAGATTTGTTATAAGATGACCTAAACTGTATCTGCTTAAGAAGAAAAGGCAGGATCTGAAACAGGAGTAAGGGATAAGAGAAGAGGCTGTCTTGAGATATTAAAAACTCTTTTTATGATAAGCATAACTAAAGACATATTAAATATTATCTCTTTACTGAACATAAAAATATTGCACTCACTTTTCAAAACAAATTCTGAAGCTACATCATTAAACATGTTTATGTCAAATCACCAGTTCAGAGTACAACAGTATCCATAGCTTTGATATTTCATTAATCAACAATGATCCACGAAGAAATGCATAAAAGATTAATACATGAATCTTCATAAAGTTATGCGTCCATTGTATGATAAAAACCTAGGTTTTATTTTTTCATAAATTCCTGTGTATAGAATTTGTCTTTTTTCTCTCTAAATCCATATATTTTGGCAGTGTATCTTCACATAATACAGGTTAACGCAAGGTCAACACTCAGAATTAACCTTTTGGTTTTTTATACACACACAAAGAAAGGGTTTCACATTAATTGATTATTTTTGTTAGACACCATGAGCACAAGATAATCTCCTCTCTCTGCACCAAGAATACTGCATGCACATCTGGCATACCAGCCCATGCTGAGAGGGAGGCAGTGATGCTTTCCTTGTATCAACATCCCAGACTCCTGAGAGGACTAGGGGTGCCACACTTCTATCACAGACATGTCACTACACAGTTAGATATGACAGCCATCCCCTCTCAGGGCTGTCATTAAGGTTTGCACATGTTTACTGATTTCTTTTGCCATCATGTGCATATTAAGTGCTAAAATGCCATCACTGCAGGCTCTGTGCTCTGGCACTTTCTTTTCATATGTCAGATGTAACCTCTGGTCTCATGAGTGCCTTCTGTCTCTGGGTAAAAGTGCTGAGGATGGTCTCATCCTATTTTCTAACAGAGCCCAAAGACACAAATCCTTCTTTCAGAGATACACTAATAATTCTTACACAGTACACATACATTAGTCTCACGAACTGTGTTTCACAAAGTCATGCTGAGCTCACAGGTTGGGGTACATAGGAAAGCAGCAGCTCATTTTATCAAGTAGATGTCAGCTGAAACACATGACTACAACCAAAGAAATGAAATAAAGGGGTTTGGAATTGATCTCACTATTTTCATGTTTTATTACCACTTCAATGCAATTCAGTAAGTAACAACCCATCATAAAACCACAGTAAATATGGATAATTGACATCTATTTCACTCTTCTAATACAGTGTGCTTCTGTATCTTAAGGAAGCTCCTAGATGATTAATCATTTTTTTTCCTCTCTTGGGCTAACAGATCTAGGGCATTTAACTTTCTGAAATTCTAAATGATATTACACACTGTACCATAACTGATACTTTCCATAACACTCAACATAGAACAGATACATCTTTCTCCAAATGTCACATGAATTTTGGAAGATGTTCTAAAATTATTTCCATATAAGAAGTATATTGCAGATATTGTCTTAAGTATTTTTATTACTCTAAAAAAGGACTAAACTATCATTAAGCATTTCTTTTAATAATTCAGACAATATTTTGGGAGGGTGTATGATCTGCTTCACCTGGAATTACCTCATCAGTTTTATGCAGGGTGTCTGATAAAATGAGATAAAGTCACACATCAGTAGACAAACTTAATTCACTTAAGACACTAATGGGGAACTTCAGGCAGTAAGAGTTGAAGAGGAGGAGATAACCCACACAGAACACCCACACACTAAGCAAAATGTATACTGTGATTAGGTAAAAAAAACATAAGGCAAATTTTCCTCACTGACTATGTGAACCAGAGAAAAGTACCTAGTACAAATTTCACCTTGTCCTCTTCTGAATGTGAGTCTCACATTTTAGTAGATAATGGTTTCGGGGCTGGAAGCTCCTGAATTGATCTATTTGACACTAAGTTAAAACGTATCTATCTTAGAAAACATATAGAAGAAATATTGATTGCATCAACCTAACAATTATAAAGAGATTAAAAAAAGAAGCTAGAAAGAACTGAAGAACCCAAACTTCAAAAACTTTTACATCCTTGGAGAGAGGAATTCAAACACTGCACTCAGGGTTACACCAAGAGGGTTGTGAGCTGTGTGGGATTTTACTTCTTCCCCATCTTTTTCTCACGGTAGGAGATCAGAATATCCCTAATAAGAGTGATATAATTAGCAGTCTATACTGTTTAGTCATTCTTCCTCTGATCTAAAGACTGTCACACAGCTTACATTAAAAAAAAAAAATTTCATTTTTCACTTGTATTTCAAACTTCAGTATATTTCTGTGTAGTTCTAATATGTTAACTGTAGATATTATGTGTAATTTTTTTCATCTCAACTCTGCCTAGACACTGCATTTTCATTTGAAGCTTTGCAAATATTTAAAAGAAGCACAAATAACAATTAAAACTGCTGAAGTGTAAGGTACTTCCAACCATATTGAACTGAGGAAAACAACAAGGCAATTGCCAATAACTGAAAACCCTTTTCAGAACTCCTTCTGCCACACAGTACTCGTTTTTTTTAATAATTGACTAAAAGTCCTCAAAATTTTTCCTGTTCTAATTTTGATGCTATTGAATTCTCCACTGAAGGCAATGGAAAACTGAACTGAATTTACTCTTACTCCCACAGGAACCAAAACGGGCTATTAGAAAACAAGGAAGAATCCAGAACTTAATAAATAAAAGAAAAAGCTGTATTACTTTGTGGTGTGTCAGTATTTTCATACTTATAAGATCTTTAGAATCTTTATTATTATTTTACATAAAGAAACCACTGAAAACTAACTTCCTTTTCATTTTAACATATCACAAGTAAAAGAAGAAAATAATTAATATGTTAAGAAATAATTTTTATCTGTCTTTGCATTTTCCTGCTAAAAGCTGAAAAGCATTTTGCAAATATTAAGTAACCCTCTAAGGTGACTCTTTCTATTATTGACATATTTAGAATTGAAGCAAGAAAAGTACCAGTGACTGCTGAAAGTCAGAACGAATGGCAAAAAAAAGTATTTCAAATTCTACAGTCCTGATTACCCACCCACAGTCTTCATCACACAATGACACTCCTCTTTCTCTATGAAGACAAGATGATTTACCACTGCCTTCTCAATAATTGGAATATTCATAAGCAATTATAGCTGTGTTCAAAGAACGTTCTTGGACTTAAGCTCTTGAATAAAAGTATTATCAAGGATTAAAAAAAAAAAGAAATCACACTTTCACAGAAAATAGCACATGTTCACTTTACCAGGGTGTTTCAACTCTATTCATGAAATCCATAAACTTGTACAGCAATTTTACTACATTTTCTGTACTTCTAGAGATCTGAAGTCTGGTAACACCTATGACAACTTGGATTCCAAATAAGAATTAAAGTCATTGTGATCCTGTTGACACAGAGCCACAAACCAAATTAACTACCAAAATTATCTTTCCAGTTTTACATATAAGCAACAAACATCATGGAAAAAAAAACAAAACAAAAAAATCCTTCAAATTTACCAGAGGAAATGCAAACAATTCACAATGCCAGAGAGAGTTGAAAGAGCCATACCTTAGAAAGAGGGCATCTTTTCAACTTCAAAAGTTATTCTTTAAAACAAAGCTGTATTTTGGTGGTGACTCCTCTGGAACAGAAAAGCAAAATATTGTTTATTTTACTTCAGTCTAAATGCACAGAACCTCCAAAGGGGTTTCACCGGGTTTCAAAGCAGGCCCCTGGAAATCTAGAGTTGAAAATTAAAATAAAAATAAATACAGTAAACAAGCTGTTGCTGCCACAGTATCTCTTCTCAGTGCAAACCAGGCTACTCTGCACCAGCGCAGCAGATCCGAACCCATCCTGCACTGATGCAGAGCTTGGGTTTCCCTTTGCTGCACTGAGCACTTTATCTCAGACAAAGAAGGAAACAGCAGGGCAGCTGTGTGCCAGTTCCACACTTCAGCCCTGGAGCTGTTACACGAACACCCAGTGCCAGTGTGTCTTGACAGTCTGGGTGAAAGCAGGGGCACAGGCCAGTGCTTCTGCAGCCACTGCCAACACGGCTCTTCCAGCCGCTTCGCAGTGAAGGGTAGCAGGAGCTGTCAAGGAATGCTTGCTTTCCCTACCCAGAGACTGCAGCCTTTATCCAATAAGTATGCTTTAAAATTTCATCCACATGCAAACCTGGCTCTAAAGCAAACCTGGAAGGCTTTGTGCCACTGATCGTGAGGCTGAAAGGATTTAGTTTAAACCCAGTTGCACACATTTGATCTGGAAGCAGTCACAAGACCCCTCCCTCCCCGCCAGACAGCTGGGCAGTGCAGTACCCTCACAGCATTCCCTAAAACATGCTGGTGACACCCAGTGAAGTGTGGACATCGAGGTCTCCCAGGCACAGAGCCAGCAGGGATGTGAGCAGCACTGCTTCTGGCAAGCCTGAAAGCAGCCACTCATCAGGATGCAGAATTTGGAAAAGGCTGATGCTGAGACCCAGGAGCAGGGCAAGTTCACTGAAAAGTGAAAAAAAGGGTGACATTCCAGCTTCAAAGAATAAGTGGTAAAACTCATCACAGATATCTCTAAAGTCTCCTTACTTTAAGAAAACAAGAGACCTGTTGCTTGCAAGTAAGTTAAATTGAACTAAACTTTTGTACTACCAAAAAAGTGAACCTTTTATGTCCATGGGGAGGTACATACTGATAAACTTTACTATGAAATAAATACCACTAACTTCGCAGAAGATAACAGGAAATTACAAGACAGCTATACATGCCGCGATGCCGCTGGTGGGGGCACCAGGCTCCCGCTCCCAGTTCCAGGGGCTGGCCGGGCTGCTCCGGGTGCGAGAGGGCTGGCGAAGGTCCTGTACGGGTTCACCTAACCCACCGATGTTACAGGAGTGCCAGGGAAGGAGAGACAAGCAGAGGGGCTTCCCAGATGGTTTATTTGGGCACCAGGATCGTGCCAGGGAAGCGCTGGCACAGCGTGTTACAGTCACATATATACCAACACGAGGGGGTGGGGGAGGATACAAACATCCTATGAGGTAGGGATGAGGGGTTTGAATTTGGTGGGCTTTGTATAGGATCGTGAAATATAGAGCCCTCTAGGGGGGTAAACCAGATACTGGCAGGGAGGGGGGAGACAGCAGTGCCTGGCCCTGAGGAAAAACCGAAACCTGGCCAAAAGCACACTGCAACATATACATACACAAAAATTCTTAAATTTGCATGGATTCTTGCAAAGAAGTTGATGGAGCCTTTTCTCTAACGAGTAAAAAATGATGCATTTTTTAAAACTAACTTTAATGACTTCCAAGTGGTAGAATGTAATAAAAAAGGACTGCTAGTAGGATCTCACACTCTCCAGGTGTGTTTATTCTCTGGCAGTTTTAAGAAAAATCAGATATCTTACGTGGATATATTTCAGATGTTTGCAATAATCTGATTTATGGAAAATATTTCAGATGGGAAATAGAACTTACTGGTACCTGCTCAATGAAGCAATATAAATCCTGCTTTCAGTGTCCAAGTGTAATAATGGGCTTATTTCTAACTAGAATTTGTTCGTAGTAATGAAGTGGGTAATGACAGCCACCGAAAGCCACAAAATCCAAATTTCAACTTAAGTTCAATATACTTTTCATATGAATATGCTGTATTTCACCTAGAATCACATTTTAAAAATCCACAGGTAAATAAAGAGTTTAGTTGTTTTGAAAAAAAATCATTGTGATTTATTTCTAGCAAAGAATATAATGCTTCTTTCGATCTATGTGACTTGTGTTTCCCCCTGCAAGCATGGTGTATCCATCATTGTACACATTCTGGAGCATGGTGCTTTGGAGTAAAGCATCTGCAGTAAAAGAAGCCCTAAGCTGGCAGCTGGGTCTTGCAGACAGACCTTGGGAGTTAGATGCTTATCGAGTTCTTGTTGGTGGATGGGAGCATGGTTCATGATAGTGCAGGATAATCTGTGTGGACCCATTTTTTACAATAAAGCAAGATTGGCTCCAGCTCTAAGTTGTAAGAAAATTGACAAATACAGACCCTTCCTCAAATTTCATCATGATGGTGAAGCCATCAGAAGGGGAAAGTACTTGATGCATTATAAGAAATTATATTTTACTAAACTCTATTGAATTTCAGTTTTAGGTATTTATGATCTTAAGTTTTTCCTTTATAGCTAGCTGAGAATGAATAAACATAACCACCATAAACTGGAAGGGTGTAGAGACAAATTCTTTCCATTTGAACAGAAATATGTGAAGCCCACCTTTCAACTTTTGGCTTGTAAAGTTAATGTCTTAGAAAACTTATAATCAAATGCAATCAAATAGAAAGATGCTCCAGATTTGGCTATAATTTTTTGCTATATAAGTAGAGGAGCAATAAATGCAATACAAAGAAAAATGCCAAACCCTTCAGCCCAAGAGAAGATCTGAACTGAACCAAAACTTTCTACGGGGCTGCTAAAGAATCCAGCTGATAATTCTCATCACTTTTCAAGACTTCATTTCCAGAGTTTAAATTGCTAAAATCGCCTTTGAAATCAATGGAAACAGTCTGAAGTCTTTGGCACAACATGTGCATTGTTAACCTCCAATTTCTTCATCATTAGCAGTCTGGTTGCTGAAGAACTGGTCCTTTTTGTAGTTAACTTACAGCTGAGTACAATATATGCACAGAAAGGTATGCAAGAGGATATCCAAGGTAAAGCAGAGACACAAAAGAAGACAACATGCAATAATTATAACTGCATAAGGTGATGACCAATTATATAGCATTGTTCTTGCTTTCTATTTGTTCAATGTATTTGTTCTTCATTGCCTCACATTTAAGGAATATGTAAAGTGACTCTTAGCCCTAGGGAGTTTAGTTTTGGGGAAATGACACACACATCCTACCCTGAGGAAAGATAATGAAGAATGAATCTCAACAGATTGAAAATTCAAATGTAGTTTAATTGAAAAAGTTGAAAATCAGTGGAAAACATTTTTTTCCAATTATTTCAGCTTCTGCTATAAACAAAGATGAATGGTTCTCAAGTTTTAGCCATTAATAATGTTGCTGTAAAGCTCAAGTATGCAAAACAAAATTAAATAAACAGGACTGATTCATCATTACACTCCAGTTGTTTTGCAGTGCTCTGGTGAAGCAGTAAATGCAGAAAAAAATGTTGTTAGACCAACTTTATGGCTGTTCTGCATCACCAAAGTGGCACAGAGCAACTTATCATGGACACATAACAGAAAACAATTTGAAAAACCTCTTCCTTATTCTTCCCATCTCTGCCCTCTCTTGCTTTCCCTAGGAGTTGCACAAGACTCAGAAAACTAGTTGTCCTCCTGTTCTTTTGATCCATTCTGTACTTAAGCCGTATACAATTACCTTCATGCTGTTACTCACCCCTGAAGCTGCTCCTCGACGCAAAGCTGGTGAGTACTGAAGACAAACGCTAACCCCGACTCCTGCCCTACAGCTGAGCCTGGCTGCAGCCCAGCACAGAGCCAGGGCAGGACTGGGATCACTGAATATGAGCTGTACAAACAGATGAACAATTCTAACGATGTGTTACTAAGAGCTGTAACTAAAGCAGCAGGGAAAAAAAAAACAAACCCCAAAACACAAAACCAAAAGGCAAAACCTCTGGAAAATAAATGTGCCTATGATGCATACCCACAATTTGCAAGACACTGTTCAGCAAAGCACTTGAACTGCCACCACTGAAGTTGAGCTTCCTGAAGTACTTTAGCATGCTTCACTTTCAGATGAAAACTCTTATGAACAATGCCAATTCTTAGGTGGTGAGAAAGGGGCATCCACTTCTACACTAAGCACCCAGGAGATGAGGAAAGCAGAACATAAAGCAAAGGTGGCAGGGTCATAGCAAAAGTGCTAAATGCACTTTAGGCCTGCTCTGTATGAGAGAAACTGATCCACAGCTCCTCAGTTCCACGGATGCAGTTTTCCATGCTATATTTGTGTCTGGCTGACTGCCAGCTTAGCCATTTCTGAGGTGGGACGTGAAAGTGTACCTCCTCACCCATTTATTTTCTCTAGAACAGTGAAAGAACTTATCACCTGTTGGCCAGACCAGGAGGTAACAAGGTGACCTTCCCAGCTGCAACTCTGCACTTTTACCAGCTCACACCTTTTACACGCACAGCCTCATTGTGGCTCTCTGTTTCAGCACTGCTATCCATAGCCAAATCCACACCAGAAGCACAAAGTCCACATTTCCTTACACTAGCATGAATTTGTTTCAAGTTCAGAACCAATTTTACCATGTTACCATGTTACCAGCTGAATTAAAAGTCATATTGTGCTGATATGCAGAGAAAAAAAAATACTTTGTATATCCTTTATCCTCTTTATTTCCAAAAAACAGCAGGAAAGTTCCATTCTTATGAAAGTCCAGGGGAGACTAAAGCTATGTAAAAATACGTAGTTAAACAAAGTCCACCTACAACTAGAGCAGGAATAATACACAGCAAGATTTAGATGCAAATACGACGCTCTAGAACCCCCTATAAAGAGTTCGGATTCACTGACATACAGAAAAGGAAGACATTTACAATGCTCTCTCAGTGAATGATTTTCAAAATCACGCTGGATATATTTACCAAATAACACTTAACTCAGGAGACAACAACCCCTGACATTTACTATCTCATATTAGGCTACAATTCTCCAATGTTTACACCTATAGGATAAACTACTGGGGAATGAAGAATGCAGATAGGTACAGGAATGTACATAAGGAGGCTGATACTGACAAATTTTGAACAGTCCAGTTCTCACTTACATCACCAAAGCTTGCATTACATGTGCTTGATGCTCCTGGGGATTTGTCTGAGGGTTCCCAGTCCCAGGTTTTACCCACACAGGCAAGACTTTCACTAAATTCAATTATAGTTTCATACTGGTATACCTAAGGTATACCCTAAGACACTGATTCTCTG
The DNA here is from genome assembly GCA_013400735.1 of Pomatostomus ruficeps. NCBI lineage: Eukaryota > Metazoa > Chordata > Aves > Passeriformes > Timaliidae > Pomatostomus > Pomatostomus ruficeps. Next base: position 53,325 of record VYZT01018050.1, on the reverse strand, counting down.
TTCAGTCACTGGCAGCATTTTCAGCTCAACTGGTAGATAAATCTGCAGTATTTAGAAATCTGAAAGTATTTATACAGTTTTCAAGAAAATTATGCACACACATTGAATCATTCCCTCCTGCCATCTTTTCATTGGCTGCAATCACACTCCTTTGAAATGAGAAAAAATCACAACTGTGTATACATGATTAACTTTAATTAGCTAGCACCTACAAGTCAATTATTAGATTGTCACCTAATTAGCTGGAATAGTAAGCTGTAAGCAGCTGAGAGAAATTTTAGAGAGGGATGAGAAAACAAACAGTGCCAAGCACACATGAATTCAGTCATGTTCAGCACCACTGAAGAGGAACTGAGATGGGGTTTAGGAAACTCTGACTTGTCTTCCAGTTCAAGTAATGAGGACATTAAATAATTGCTGTAAAACCACACAGGTACTCACTCTAAGCACAAGGACCAACAGAGTTGTGTTACTGCAGTGTTCTGCTCCACAGCACACAAGCTGAATAGTTAGGCAATTTTATTTTCTATGTATTTAAAAAATATTACATCACCTGAAAGATTCTTTTAGGCATATTCTACCAGGCTACAGAGATAGGAATATGTTCTGCAGTCCTGACCTCTATTTTTCCCCTATTACATCCCCCTTCTAAATCTTGGCTCAGATATAGAAATACCAAGAAGATTTGGTGGGCAGGGCAGCCAGGTTATTGACACAATTGCAGTTTCTTTTGTTGAAATGGATGCAATCCTAGCAAGAATTCCTATGACCACAATTTTGGCTGCAATATCATAATTCATAGGCAATATGACAAATTCATAGGCTCTGAGCTGCTTCATTGTGACTACACTTTTTTAATATTGGAGAATGCACATCATAAATCATTCCAGTCTGGGATGACAAAATTTGATCAGAATTTGCATTTCCTGACGAGGTTATTGCATGAGCATATGCATCATATGCTACCCAGGGTGGAGAGTGGGTGCTGGTTTTGGAAGAGGGTAGTTGGACACAAGTACCATTCAGCTGATTTGGCCCTGACAGCAAGTATCCTGCTCAATTTCTAGAGGGAAACAATCCCAGAAGATCACCCCTTGGTGGATCAGGCAGAAGAGGAATTGAACTTAAATTTTGTTTTTGAAATAGTTTACTCCAGTAAACAACTAATGAAGGGAAAAAAACCCCAACCAAACCACTGAACCGCCAAATACATTTCCTTTCTTTTTGCCTTCCTCAAATGAAATACTTTACAGAAGGATTTTTATTCATCCTTTTCCCTAATACTGCTATTTAAAACATTAAGTTTTTCTTTATGACAAATGGAAAAGCACTACTCATGTAAGTGGGAGTTCTAAAAATTCCAGTGTGCGGTTGCTCTTTATCTGAAAAATCATTTATTCTTTTAATATGTAGTGCATAGAACAATTTCCTTAAGTATTATGCTTTTGACTTGATATGAATTTGGCTTTCTCCCTTTCTCCTCAGTTTTTCTCATCTAATAAAATTGTATCAGTACAAATGGCATCATGCAATATACCTTATAACGCTCCTAATGTAAAAGCCTCTCTTAGTCTGCTTTCACCAGATGTTTCTGTCTATGCTTTCACAAAGGTAAATGAAAGAAAAACTTAGAGCATTTGAAAATCTTTATACAGAGCTTAATATGGCACATCTTCATAACAGGGAAAAGGGAAAATACATTTAAAAAAAGTGAGTACCTAAGAACGCTTTGCCTGAAGTACAAGTTTTAAATCAGACCCAAAGCCTGCCAGCCGTTGTTATGAAGACCATCAGGCAGTGAAGACAGCCATGGCAATGGCTGGGGCATTGAGCTGGTAATTTCAGCACCACTTAGACTTTCTCCTTGCTGAGCTGTACAGCAAACTAGGCTTTCAGATAGAAGAAAACATTTTATTCTACATCTTGCACTTTCAGAAGGCTATTCAGAAAAGAACAAGAGCTAAATGCTATAATCACCTCAGAGTGAGATACAGGGATTACTGTGAAAACTACCAAGGTATTCACAATATGATCTGCATTTCCCATGCTACAGAGAAGATAAAAAACTAGGATCGGTAATAGGAAGTGTTCTCAAACTTGTAGTAGAAACTAGTGCCCTTTTTCCTGAGAGGGTATCACCAGAACAGTAATCATTTATGCAAACTGTATGCTAAGTTTTGAAACCTATTCTTGACATAAATATCTGGCAAGGCATGTGATAAGAAGATCTTTAATGCAAAAGCCAGTTCATTAACTGACTACCTTAGTCTTTAATTGTAAAGGATTGCTGTGAGAATTTCCTGGATGATTCAATATCTATTTAAGAGCACATGTTTATGCTGGAGCAGTTTTCTACAAGTTGATTTTGCTTATGAAATGATGCTTCTTACAGAGGACATTATCTTTTTTCACAGTATGAGAATGATTCATAACCACATTTTTGCCTTGATCAGAAATTATTATTTTTCTTGATGTATCTCACACCAGACTGATGGGTCAGCCAGCCAGAATGTCTGTCATGCTAGAAAAAAAAAATCGAACCCTCCTGTTGTATTGAAAATACAAACTGTTTATTAAACGAACGCATGACCAAGAAAAAAATAAAGCAGGTGGAGAAAAGATTTTTTTGCTAAAACAAGCAGCTGAAATCCCTTTCAGGCTTATCAGCTTGAATTGAGGATTATCTACTCCTCGTGCAACACTAAATATGATAAAGGAAAACATACTGCCTGTTTCAGCATTTGCAGTAAGAGAAAATGCTTCTCTTTGAGCTGAAATAAAAGCACTGAGAACATACTAAGCACTGCTGCTGCTAAGTACTTTGTATAGAAAAACACCCTTGATACAAAGAATAAATAGTTTTGCCACATTAAATTATTACACTCCCAGTACTGTAATGGATTTCAAGAAGAACCTGTCACAAATTTCCTTTTGGATTTAAGAGCAGTGCAATGACAATAGCATGTTATCTGCACAAAACTAATGTGATGCCACGACAGGCCCACACAGCTGCTCCTTCAAAGCCTTCACAAACTGAGAATAAAAACAGAGCTTATCCCCTAATTCCACATAACAGTTATTACATTTTTAATAGGCAGAAAGCGTTTCCCCCTCTTACCTCTGACAGGCATGTGCTGAAAGGATGCTCCAAGATATTTTTCAGCATGCTGGTGATAGAGGAATCCCTGACTTACACAGGTCAGCTGCCATGGCACAATACTAAAAATGTCAGACAAAGTAGTCAGAATTACCCAGTGGCTTGACAAAAATCAGCTTACTTCAGATCTAATCTAGAGACTGCGTACTGATAGGTGTGTGTTAGAGAAAAGGCAAATATGACAGGACCAAAAGGACAACTGAGGAATAAACGATGAACTTAGATTGCTATGCCTATTAACTTGACCAGTATAGGAAATGCAATATTACTGTTCCTGAGCCTTGTAAATTAGTACTGTGAAGTTTATCATATCCAGAGTTGTCCTTTGAGCAATTCTGCATAATATTTATGCAAATACAATTACAATTCTTTTGAAAGGATTGGCATAACTTGCAAAACTGTCTCTCAGGAGACGAATCTCCCAAATGAGCTTTAGGTTCTCAATATGAAAATTCTTTTTATTTCTTGCTGTTTTACAGCCTGTTAATTTTACTAAAATAATGAAAACACCATCCATGAAAAAAGAATTCCAGGAAACACCTCCATAATATAGCCTGTGGATCAGCGAAAAACACAGCATCCCTAATGAATAAACACTGAGATTTTTCAGAGGAGTGAATAATCCAGAAAATTCTCAAGAAGGTTTTGCATGTATAGAAGTACATACATTATCAAGCAAAGCAGTCAGCCCTATTTTCTGCATCTTCCTGCAAAGCCATGAGGCTTCTGCTCCTGGATGTAGCCATGCCTGCTTTGACCTTTTGGACAGTTTCCCTTTTTGAGCTGCAGCATTCCACATTGCTAGTTCATTTGGAAAAGGTTTGCATTTTAGGATCCATTAATACTGCTCTAGTAAAAAAAGATAGCTAATATTACTTTCATATCCTGTTTCTGCAATCAGCAACAGTGGGACAATTGTTACTTTTTAAATTATATTAACTGCATCACCTATAAGTCAGCAAAAAGTAACCAAGGGACAAGACCTTTTTTTTAAAAAAGAAGTTATGATGAGCAATATTTCACAAAACTAAAATTCAGCTTTTGGATATACAACCATAGGATTTTAGTGGCAACACTTATGGAAATATTACACAAACAAAAATAAACATTTTGCCATTATCTCATGAGAAATAAAGTTTAGCAAAAAAAATAACATGCATTGCAATAAAGCTAAGTCATTTGTCATGTTTTCATAAATTGAGAGGAAGTGAATTCTTATCATAAAGTGCTAAGGTGCAGTAGTAAAATAGAAATTATTCTGGTATTGATGTAGAGGCACAAGTGATTCTATGTCTGCTCTTTATTACCACTTGTAGCACTGCTAACGTCAGTGATTAGGGATAAATAGATACATTTGCCTTTATTTAAGAAGTAATCCCTCTGCTAAGTATAGAGAATAAATTCACAACACAGCAAATACCACAATAAAGCGTTTCATTAAGTAGGCTCTTTCTGGAACAGCTGGACGGTCATGAAAGATTGAACTTCTTTCTGTCAACTTGAATACAACTAAAAATCCAAACAGCATAAACAACTATCTCAATTCTCAGTCACATGCAAACGTGGGTACTATTGCACACAACTGTGAGTTTGTGGCAAAAAGACAATCTGCATCCCTTCTTTGGCAGACACACAAAATGAAGAAATATCCTTCCGTGGTCTCTGTCGAGGAATCTGGCCAATAATCATTCTTTATTATCTTGTATTAGTAATCTTATAGCACACAGTAGTTCTGCAGATACTTACTAACCAATACAAAAATGTTGATAAAATCCTGTTTTGGCACTAAGTCTTCTTTTAAATTGAAGACAATTTAAATTCTGCCACAGATTTTCTACATAAAAGTCAGGCTCCAAATCCAATTCAGGAGACTGAAGAATTACATGCATTTCCAGAAACATGTAAATGCTCTGAACCTAGTGACACAGCCATGTGCAATGTAGGTACCACCACTTTTACTCTATATTCAGATATAAACTCATGTTTGTCTCTGGGTTCCATGCAATGATGTAACAATGGTTCTTGTGAAAGCCCAGATCTCTGCTCAATCCAGAGCTTTGTTCGTTCATTCAAGACCAGCAGCCAGGATTTATCAGGAACAAAGGATGTTTCATTCTTTCTGGAGTGTGAAAAGAAATGGTGGCACACCAGTTTATTACTGTGATGTGTGATATGTCCCATGCAAGGGATATCTACCTCTACCCTTAGAAAAAAGACAAGGGACAAAGGATGTCACATTACTTTGAATCTTGGAAACAGGGAAGCAGAAGTAGAACTTCTCTTTGGTGGCAGATTGGCTGGTCTGTCAGCTTTCTGCAGCTTCAGAATATAAATTTCTAGTGTGGCTGCACAGCAGTTACAATTCATTTAAATCAAGGATACCATGGGCTTGTGCTCCCTGAAGTCACTAACCGTGTATTCTACCCCTGTCACTGTACCAGCACTGACACCTGTGAACCAGAGGAGTGAACTGGAAACTAATCACTGTTTGTAGGATTGCACTGTCCTTACTTGAATGTAAAATGATTCCTGGTCTACTTTTGGATGTTGGCATTAAACATAATGTAAGCCTTAAAGAGTTGATCTTCAGTTGTATTTCAGGGAAACAACAGGGCCACAGGCTCACACAGAAGAGCTGAATGCAGAGGAACTGTGAAAGCAGTGCCCTCCTGAAGATGAAATGGGACATTTTCTTAAAATTGAAAGAGTAGGACAAATCTATCCTGAGGAAAGCACCCCAAGTTCCCAACTTGACATTTCATGCATCAGTTTTTCATGGAAGATTTTAGGGCAATTTAAGAAGTAGTCCTTGTCCATTATTCACATTTTATGGCTTGTAGTTCATAAAATAGGCTGTCAGTCATGAAAACACTGTGAGCATCTAAAAGTCACTTAAATTAAAGAAATAATAACTGAAACATACATTAAACATGTAAATTTAAATGCAATCTCTACAAAAAGGGAAGCTTTGGATTTTATGACCCAGTTTAGGGAACATGAGAAGGTGGAAGAGTAAATTCCAGCTGCACAGCTGTATTCAAATTCATTCCTCCTGCAGAAAAGATCAAGAAGGTCTTCAAGAAACACAAATGTGGGAGAGGAGAGGGACTGCACTTTCAGGAGGGTACCTAGAGTAGATACAACCCAAAATATGGAGCAGTTTAATTGAAGTGAAGGTTGCTGCAGCCTTCCAGCCCACAGGCCTGAAGAGATTAATGTTGACCCTGGTCAGCCCTGTGCAGCCTCCTGTGGTGCCACACATGGTGGGTGCAAGAGCAGGGATACAGCACAGAGCCGACCTGGGGCAGGGACAGAGGTCGTGCAGAGACTGCTCCTTCCAAGAGAGCTGCCAGGGCAGAGCAGCTGCGGGGTGGGGACTCCCTCACATGCTATCTATGGTAAGTAAGGCAGAGCCTTTGACCTTCTATGGACAATTTTTGGTGAAACTTGCTGAGAGCAGTGTCCATCTTACTTGAGGGGTGGGAGGCACATTATTCCTCAAGAAGAAAGCATGTCTTATAAACAGTGTGCAGGACAAAATCCTTGCAACTCATAGCAAACCTAGGTGGCTCAGAAAAAAAAGATGCATTTCCAACCAAGCTATGAGTGTAAACAACTGAAAAGGTCAAGTCCCAGCATATAAAGAAATCCCTCTCAGGTGTGAGCTAAAGCCCTTCTGCCATAGGCAGGTGGATGGAGGCAGCATTCATTTCTGTAATGCTCCTTGGGGATTTGACAGGCTAAAGTATCATCAATCTTCAAAATCTGCAGAAACAAGAGACTTCTTTAAGGAAGCCAAATAAGTGAAATATTGACCATTCTCTAAACAAAACTTCCATCCTATTTACTGAGAATTCAAGTGAAGTTTAGATATCATTTATTGAAATAATTCAGACTTATTTATTGTGAAGCCTTAGTCATAGGATTTTAGTCTACATATTTCAGCCCTGTCACCCTCTTCTCTCATTTGTTATGCTGCTGTCACTCCCACTCCTCCTCCTTCTTTGGATCAACAATGTTGTAAAGGGATAATCAGGTCATTGGAAAAGACCTTAATTTTTACTAAGAGCTGACAAAACCCCTTCAAATGTATCAAAAAGGTAGAAAAACTCTGATATTTGAAAATGAAAAGCTTTTTTTTTTTAAAAAAAAAGTCCCCAAGGAAAAATAAAACTTTAAATTATTCTCCTGAACACCTCAGAGGATAAAATCCTTTAAATCCATTAATATTTTGGCATCAGTTTGCAGTTATTAAAATCACGCTTGACTGAAGGGGTTTTTTATAACATTGATTATAGAGACACTACACAGAATCCAATAATTTTGCTCAATTATGTGCTACTTAGTTCAAAATTATGCTCTAAAAGGGAAAGGAAAACACAAACCCACAACTCCCCTCAGAAAACACATAAAACTGCCCCCTAAAAAACCCAGCCTTCCAAGACACGTAAAGAGGGAGTAGCTCAGAACACTTTCTTTGGTTTTCTCTGACACCTTTCCCTGGAGTCAAGATTTCAGAGGAGTCACCAAAACAGACGCAGGACAAAACAGATGATATAAACTGCAGTTCTTTGCATTTGCATGAAAATATTCAAGTTATCCAGGGGGGAGGGAAGTGCCTTGTTCTCTGAAGGCCACGATGGTTTAGATCTGCAAGCACTGCTGAGCACTGCTGCTTTAGGCAAAGGAAGGCTCTGCTGGCAGCACTGCTGGGGAAATCCCAACCACAGTGCTTCATCCCTGTGCTGGGACACTCTCTGGGAGCAGGAAGAATGTGTTCTCTTCCAGCAAAAGATTTTCCTCAAACCTATATTGAAAAGATAGTTTTTTCCTTCAACTACAATGTGTGCCAAAGGCTGCACATTGACTGCAACAGAAAACTCAGATGATGTTTACTTTGTGATAGTTCCCTTTATTCTGCATGAAAGATGTGCTACAGATCCCACCTCCTTCCTCAGCATTTTCTGGTGGTTCCTTTAGGGAGAGTATTACACACTGGGATGGCTTTTTAGGTGCCATTCCCTATATGCTGTAGAAGGTGCTAGGTTTACAGTTTAAGCTCTCATAAGAAAGTATAGCGTGCAAAAAACGCAGTTTTTCAATTGTCAGTGTCCTGCAGTGAAGAGCTGGTTAAGTCTTGACATGTCTAGGGCTTATGGTCTTGCCGAAAGATTGTAACAGAGTCTGAATTAGAAGTCAAAAGCAACTGTTTCACAGAATTTTAACTTTGGGGCAGAAAAATTTTGTATACATATACTGAACATATTGTATTTAGTGGAATAATAAAAAATGCAAAATTATTTGATTCTTATGGCCTTTAAAGTGATTCAATGATTATAAAGTAGTTGGTCAAACAATAATTTGGTCCTGATAATTATATCTTTTCCACCCTGTGATTGACCAAAAGACAGAATTAAATATGAATGATCCATAAATAAGTTACCATCAAAAACATGTATTTGGAAATATATATATGGACCCAAATCAATTCAGCTGTAACTGAAAGAACACCAATAGATACATTTTTGAGTTTTTTAATGATTAATTGTAGCATCTGGAACATACTAAATATAATTTGATAAATCCCAAGATCAGGGAATTCTAAAACTTTCTTATTATAGACAAAATATAATTTCATGAGTTAAGTTTGGGCTTTCTTTTTGTCCATATAAAGCAGTACATGTTCAGTTTCAGTGAAAGAAGCTTTTGTTATAAACATAAGTATTACTTGAGAAATCTACCATAGATTACTATCTTTACTGCATGTACTCACTTATTTAATCACGTCCTGAACTTTCAGAGGCAGAGGGAAAGATGAATTTTCCACACTACATAAAATGAGTTATTATAAAAAATAGAAAATTTGGGATTGTTGATTATAATGTTAATTCCTTGCTCTTGTGCCTTGTTTTAGAACCCTTCCCCCCACCAAAAAAAGTAGTAACAATATAAAATTAATGACCATTAAAAAAAAGCAAGAGTAGTAAGAGGTAATTCCTCTTAAAAAAAGTATATGCGGCACTGATGAAGAATACAGAGGTTATTATAACTAAGGAAGACCTATTGTAAATGGATCATGGAACATCCTATAAACTAGTTTCAACATGTCTTCTATGACATGCAAAACCTAGGAAAATATAACTTTGTGTCTTGAAACGCTTTCTGATGGAGAGTTCTGCAACCACATCACATAGTTTTGTAAAGTCTACTTTCTTTTAAAAGTTTCCATGCTTTTTAACCAAGAATGAATTATTTTGAATGGTATCTAAAGGACAGAAACATGCCGGATTCCTGCACAAGTGTAGATCCAGCAAAATAATGATGTACCAGCCCCATCCTGCAGGAGCACGTTTTGAACATTGTGCTCATGCCCAGTGCCTTGCTGACACTCACCACTGAGCCCGCTTGGTGGTGTTTCTCATCCCAGAGTTGTTTGCTGCCTCCTGATTCCTGATGATTTCTAGTTAAAAATAAAATAATGTAATAACTTAGATGTGTTTATAAAATATCAGCACATAGTAAATCCTAACAAACAAAATCAAACGACCAAAAATAAAAAATGTGCTCCAAAAGCAATATTTAGGCCAAGCTTGCCTTTCATCAAAGTTCAGAAAAACAATGGTTTAGTTCTTGGATTTTATAAGTTTAAAAATTTTGTAATGTTATATGAATACATCTGGGTTATTGAATTTTTAATTTGTAATTTGAGATGGGAGAGCAGGAAAGATCAGTAGAAAGAAGATTATTTTACATATCAGTTTTGTTTTGAGACTACAGTTTTCCCTTATTTGCACCCAGGGAGAAATATACAAGTGTTTTATTCCCATTTAATGAGAGTAAAAGGGGTAATATGTTCTTCTGAAACTGAATTTGTAAAGCAAGAGGTTATCTGGGATCAACAGCTGTTGTATCAACAGAGGCAGAAGATAGGTTGTCTTGATGACACATATGAAAAATGTGAATCTAGAGTTAATTATCTTTGAGAGTTCTTTAAAAATCCCCCAAAATCCCAAAGAATTAAAAAAAAAAAAAGGCTAAATAAATCAAATATAGAGCCTCTTCTAATTTGAAAAGGGCCATGCAGGAACTTTCCCTTATGCTGAAGCCAAGTTCAGCACATATTTCATTACTAAATTCTGCTTATATAATATCATAAAATCATGAGGGGAACTCATAGAGAAATTGCCCATATGACTGTTGTAAAGGAGTGCATTCATCACAAAGGAAGAGCTCCTTCCAAAAGGAGGAGTGAAATGATGAAGTAAGGTGCAACTTTTGAACACCAACCAGGTACCAAACTGCAGTTCTCATGAGCCAGATAGAAACGCAACCAGCATGCACATATAGACCAAAAAGCAGGAAAATAAATGCCTCTGAAGTGTGTAAGACCACAGAGCAACTTCCTGCTGCAACACAATTCTGAATTGTGTCAGTGGGTCAAGTGTTTCTGTCATTGCTGATTAGCTGGAAAAATCTAGCCTCTGAAGCTGGAAAACTCCAGAAGAGCCATCTTTTATTCAGCCTGGGCTTCCTGCTGAAACAACTCGGACAGACTTTCTGTACAGAGACAGCAATGTAGCTCACCTTTTGTAGTTCAAGGTTGAAGACCCTGATTAAAAATGTATTCTGGCTGTGCTTGGAATGTAGATGTATTATATGAAAAATAAATATCAGGTTTTAGTACATTCCCTGGTCTTGACTTTTCAGTGCCAAAGATGGCCTAAGAGAAGCCTACAAATATTCCCATGGATTGAGGCACTTGCAGAGTAATCGGCATAATTCAAAATCAAATATGGCCAATGTGAGAATGGTTTGTGGAGCACACTGCTTTAAATTCAAAGAAATCCAGTGTATTACCATACTAAAGACTCTTAAGGGATGTTTATTCATCTTGCACCTACCTTTAAGCATAGCCATAAAGCTTGATATTAAGGAAGATATGCAGAAGTATTTTATTATTATTTTCAGTTCTAATGTCTAAGCTGTCTGATTCCATTTGGTCAAAAATCCATTGGCAAGATGGTGAGTGCACAGGCCACATAAAATCAATGCAAAGAGCATTGCCATTTCCCATCCCCTGTTCAACTAAAACCCTAGAAGCTGTAACAGTTACACAGGCATAGAGACTTCAGTATGATGATCTGAAGGTTAGTGATGTCTGCAGCAACGTGAAGCCCAAGGTCAGTTAACACATTGACGGCACAGCCTGCCAGAGAAGTTTCGTAGATATGGATGTGGGCTGCTAACTTGAACTGAAGCCTCTAATTATCCCAGATCCCACAATTCTAAGCGAGCCATGAGGTGTTTATAGGAGGCACATTATCTCAAGTTATTACACTGTAGCTACAGCCATCAGTTCATCACAGTCTGGTAGATAAATACTCCATGGCGTATTTTGAAAACAGACCAATATGCATTTTGCAGGACTTTTCACGATGCCACTGTGTTCTTTTCACCTTGCTAACTGAAAGGCAAGGAGGAAAAACTGGTAATTAAAATTTTAAATTTATCTTTGAGGTGAAATATACATAAGACAAAATATCTCTAAACTGCTAGTGTTGCATAGCAGTTTCATTTTATCTGATCTTAATTTGCAGATTTTTAAAAAATATCTTTTGCATCTAATATGTTGACTTTTAACGTTGTGGACTGGGCAATACCATGTTAATGGTTGGACTTGATGATCTTAAAAGACTTTTCCAACATAAACAATTCTATGATCCTATATAATTATTTTATCAATGCTCTGGTTCTCCTTACCTTAAGTATCAATGGTGTAGACCAAGAAGTTTAGCAAAATGCAACCAACTAATCTCTAAACAAAGATGAAACTGAAGGATTTCCTGCAAGGCTGCTATTTGGTTTTAGGGAGTTGTCTTCTACTCACACCTTTTGTATGTGGTACTTTCATACTATCACTGTAGACACAGATGCATGTTGAAGATTTTTCTGCAATATACTGTGCAGAAAGCAATAAGGGACATATTTGTGAGCTGGAAAACTGGGAAATATTGATGATATGGGCAAAATTTGATTGTTTGTGATTTTTCAGCCTAGATAAGAGACTGGAATTTTTATGACTATCATTTTTCTTTTTTTTTTTTGCTCTCCACTAGGCTGACAGTTGTTACTCCTTTGAAAATATTTATCTCTGAGAAAGCACCACAGTCCAATATTACAAGTATAGAGACCTATTTTCTTTATTTCATAGTCCTTAATATGATGTCTCTAAAAGTCAGGAACAGCTGTATTTGATTTATTTTTAGGTGTATGGTCATGTCAATTAACAGGTTGCACTCATTCCTACAATTATTTCAGTTTATTCACTGAACAATGCTGACTGTAATCATAAAAAAATAATAGTTACTATTTACTGAGAGAGGCAGACACTTGTCTCCAGTGCTGCCACCAAGGCTCTCAAAAATGCTTTCATTCCTCCGAGGAGCTTCATGCAAAGAGCACCACAGGGAATTATTGATTACATGAACTCTGCCAGGAAACAAGGCTCAAAACAATACTAAGTACCAGAGATCCAAAGCAGCCCATCCAAACACAAGCTGGCTTTAGGCACTTCACAATTCTGCAGTACCAGTAGATGCTGCCCGTTACTCTTCTCCTTCCAGACTTTACAATGCTGCAGGCCTTTAGGTCCCTCTTGAGAAGTGTTTGCATGTGGCATAAAGGGAGAATTACTTTTCCCTCAATGGAAGATATGTCAAAAAAGTATTCAGAGACAGAACTGCAGCAAAATGGTAACAGCAGCCAGTTTTGCCAATTTCTTTACAGATAGAAATTCACAGTTTACTCTTATGAAGTGTTACAGATTATTATAACTTTTACTTATTCTATGGTTTTTAAGGGAAAAAAATAAACCCCACAAAATTTATAACCATTTCTTTCTCTAAATAATTAATAATTCAACAGCAAGTAGAACTTTACTACAGAGAACAGAACAGTCACCTGCATGACAGAACTATTCATCAGGAACACAAAATATGCTGTGCTGGTTCAGACTAGTAGGCATCAAATTGGGCCTTTTTTACTCTGACAAAAAACCCTGAGATATCTGCAAATTATATTGTTCCAGTTTGCAGCAATGCATCCTTTAGTTTCCTGCATGGCTTTGTAGAGTCTAGATCTTACGACATCTTTTGAGTTTCACATATAAGATACAATTACTCCAAGAATCTCACAGTGGATATAGCCAAAGCAATTATGCTTTCATCTGAAATCCCACACAGAAGCCTCAGAAGCCAAGCTTTGTCTTGGAATTTAGCATATATAATAAATCTACTCCTGCTACCAACAGATACCTACGCTGTCCCATATCCTTTCTTTCCATTCTTTCCCACTGATGGCTATTGCCATTCAAATTGGAAAATGTCATTCACTAACAAATTACAATAAAAGCAGTGGAACACAGGCATAAGGACAAATAGTGACTGGCAGGAAACCAAAGACATAATCTAAGAAATCAAAAGGATATAGAAGAGAAGTGAAATTTTGTTTTTCTCCCCTGATAGCATACATCACTGCCATTTTAAATCAAGGACTTATTTATTCTTCTCTGTTTATACTAAATATCCCAGCTGCCCACCACATGGAGACCTAGTTCCCACTAAAGATTTCCTCACTGTATATATTTCAGTATAGACCCTCAAAGGTATTAAAGCAGTAAATTCCAGAAGAGGTTGGTGACAGAATGGAGAATCCAAGGCAATCACGTTGGCCAAGAAAAAATGTGAATGCTCATTGCTAAGAGACAAAAGGTGAAGGGATAGCAGGAACCAGGTTTGAGGAGGAAACCAACTCTTCATCAGGATTATGGTTTTTTTTCTGGAGTAAAATGTGTATCAAACCTAGAATTTATGATTGAGTTTTCTTAATTTCTGCAAAAACAGGAAGAGATTACATTGTCCACAGCATGAGATCATGATGCTTTCACCACCTGCTTATGCTACATAGGGAGAAATCAAGACAGTTCCCCAACTGCTACTGTACTCCTCCAAAGTCAGTCAGTCATTGGATCAGTCCTTGCTATTTTCATCCCATGCTGGCACAATGTATTATTTAGGGGAAAAAAAATGTTCTAGTCATGGATCAGAAGGTCTACAAACATCATTTAACTGTTATCTAAACAAGATTTAAATCACGCAGGAAATTAATCTGGAAAGAAAAGTATGTGATAGGCTAATCTAAACACTGGTGTAACTAGTTTAAACTGTGGTTAAATAGAGATATGCTCTTTTGGAAAGTGTCTTCTTGTTCCTCAAATAGTTCTGCATGCATGGAAAGAGACAGAATGACTTTTCAAATAGTTCTATACATGTGAAAAAGAAAAAAAGTCTGCAAGAAAAAGAGTCAGAGGCACATGTCTTCACAGTCACGTGGATTAGAACATTAGGAAAACAATGTTTAGTGCATTACAGATATCTCAACCCAATGACAAAAAAAAAAGGCAAAATATCCTCCAGATTTTGCAAAAATGCATCTGCTATTTTTACTTCTTTTTTGATCCCATCTCACATAGAGATTGTGAGTTAGAATAGGTTGCTGTGTATAAGATTAAAGAAAATAAAGTTGCATCCAAACGTGGGAATAAGAGAGCAATGATTGCATTAACTGAATGCAATGAAAAAATGGAAAATAAGGCTGAAAACATGGGCCACACCAAGATATCAAGATTCCTCACAGCAGGACACAGATACAGGGTCTCATTTGAGAGGGTTTTGATTTGTAGCAAGCACATGATAATTCATTTAGCATGTCTACCATAAAATGGTAAAAGAAAAAAGGTAGGAACAGGAATAGAAAAGTTAAGAAATGCTAAAATGCTAAAACTTTGAAAAGCAGCTAGTGTTTTTCTCTAGAGTAACAGGAAAAGCTGTGCTTCAAGTGGGCATAACAATACAGTTCTAAAACTTTATCTTCTGCCCATATCCGGAAAGTTTTGGAGAAACTGAAGGCCGTGGTCTCAAAATCTTGCCAATTAGAAGGATTTGTCACATTACTTACATGCAGTAACTTTGGTCTCTGAGGAATCTGAAAATGGCTCACACAGAAAGGCACTTTTAGATAGTATTTCATTCTCAAGACATGTGAAGCCAGAATTAGGATTTTTCTTATTTAAAAGGTGACCTTGCTCTAACAGAAACAGCAAGAATAGAACTGATGTACATGTAAAATATCCCTTATTTAATTCCTTGTTTTTACAAATACTATGCATCTTTATCTCAACAAAGCTTAAAATCTGCTTAGTGGAAGATGGGCTCCTAATGGCTGAGTGAGTGGCCACATCATTTATAGTATTTTTCCCAGACATATAAGAAATCTTGAGTAGGGCAGAGGTTTCTGATCCCTATCCATGTATGAAAATCCAGCAATTTTCTCCTTCATTCAAAGTTTGTCCCTCCTGAATGCTTATGAGCAGCAAACAACCTCAGTGAGTTATCTATTTGCTCACCATTTTCCTGAAGCTCTTCCAAAGCACCCACTGTGACAAATTAACTTGTCCCCATTCAGACTGACTAGGAGGTGACAGAGAGGGTGGCAGAAGCTTTGTTTTGGAAGGAAAGCAATTTACTGGGGAAACATTACGAAAAATAAAAATAGGACTTCACTGTTACATGGCAGGCAATAGTAACTAGGATACTGCTTTATATTTTCATCTGCACAACAAAAATGTCACAAACACTAATGGCAGTATCACTTAATGGGCAGGTCCCTAAATATGATTACATTTTGGCAATGCATTGTTCAGGCTGATCCATCTGGGAGTAATATTTCAAGTTGTCCTCTAGGGACTTGGGCTTTTTGCAAACATGTGACGTTACTTTGTTGGCATAATAGACATTTCTATGGAGATACTGATTACAGGGAAAGTAGAGTGAATTTTCCTAGAAATTAGCCAGAACAGAGGAATGAATTGGCACAGAAACAAAGGACAAGCACAACCTTGCTTCAACACTTTTTATTGTTCCTTATCAGTGTGAATGCTTCAGGTAACACCTTCCACAATGGAACACAATGCTATGTGTGTTTCTTTCATATGTGATAACTAATCAATCTGCATCAAAAAGATATTACAATATTGCTGTGGGGAGGACAGCATTAAAAGACATGGAGAATAGCATCTAGCAAGCAATCAATATGTCCAGTATAAAACAAGAAGTGATTTGCATTTCCAAACACTATTGCTTACTAGATAAGAGTGTGTATTTTGGTCAAATTTAGAAAAGTTTATAAACGCCCCCTGATTCATAGGTTCAAGTTATGTTCTACTGTTTTCGAGTTGCAGTCTTTGTAACAGGAAATAGTTTATTAAAAAAAAAAAAATCATACATTTAGAATGATCAATCCTGAC
The DNA here is from genome assembly GCA_013400735.1 of Pomatostomus ruficeps. Taxonomy (NCBI): domain Eukaryota; kingdom Metazoa; phylum Chordata; class Aves; order Passeriformes; family Timaliidae; genus Pomatostomus; species Pomatostomus ruficeps. The sequence continues at coordinate 36,805 of VYZT01018050.1, read as the reverse complement.
TGTAGACATTGGGAAGGACCCTGAGTACAACACTGTTACTGCAAATTTTTTCTAGTGGCCTCTGAAGACTGTTACACTAGAATTCACTTTTCAACTATTAAAATGGAATAATAAAATCATACTGACATTAAAGAGTTGTACTTCTGTGCAATTTTTCTGCTGCAGCAACCTTATCCCTTGTATTACATGTCAGCTTGCTCTAAGTCATGCTTTGAACAGACCACACGTCCATCAAGTTGTTTTTGTAAATCTTTTTTCCCTGCAATGCTGATCTATGTTAATTCCTTAACCTCCTCTAAAATCATACTGAAGCTTAGAACATATCCACTCCAGCCCACTTGTTACAGCCCTCTGTGGAGGGCTAAGCATAGCAACAGACACAGGGATCTGCACCTGTGAATAGGAGAGCGCTGTGCTCACTGTCAGACAACAGCGTTCTCAAGTTCCTTGCCACCAAGATCCCATCTGAGCTGTCAGTCCCCAACAGTCGATCCATGCTTCCTACCTAGCCACTCTCAGGAGCTGCAGATTAAAGTCTCCTGTGTTGTTTTGAGATTAACAGTATCATACCAATGTTCTGCTTCCTTGGTCTAGCACATTTGTGAGCGACACACATAAGCCCATTCAGTCACTGCCGGCTGGACACACGTGCTTTTCCAAGAGATATGTTTGCACATGTACAGACATTGACTGTGCTTGGGTTCTTTCTGATGAAAAATAGATACAGTGGATTATCCCAGCCACACCACTTTTCCTACTTCTGCTCAGAAGTGAGAAAGAAAATAACGCACAGCTTTTCCCAGTGCAATACTGTTGCTGCTGCTTCTCAGCTCCCTGTAAATGGGGCAGAAAAATCCTGGGTTCATGTCCCTCTCACTGTCACAAAGCTCAGAAACCACGTGTCTCTCCTCTCTGACCCAATCCTCACTTGCAACTGAGTTTGATTTTCTGGGTCAGGAAACTGTCAAAAATATATATTTTCACTCAAAAAAAAAAAAAAAAATCTTGTTGAAAAATTAACTTCCTTTAGACACTTTCAGAATGAAAAAGATAAATGGAATTTTAAAACAAACAAACAAAAAAAGATGAAAAAAACATTTCATATCTCTGATTATGTTAAATTTTGAAAGTCAGTTTGTGATGATGAAAATGAAAAATTAAAATATGTGCTATTACATTGAACCATATCTTTCAAGAAAAAAGATATTTTCATTTGTGATAGGTTTATACAATATTATTACACTTGGAAAAAAAAATTACTGCTTTTATATCTGAAACTTTGAATACAAAGTCCAGCCTTTTAAAACCATTAAGTTAATAAGAGAACAAGAACGGTTACCTGTTTTTCTGTATGTCCATTATCATATGCTTATTCAATCCTCATAAAAATGGAACAATGAAATTTCACAGTTTTTAAACTTTTAGTTATGAGAGTAAATATAAAAAAACCCCAAGTACCTGTATACAAAAATAGATAAAAGAAGGAATCCCTTTTGATTAATCTCCAGGGAACTTTCTCCAGCTGATATATAAGAAACATATTTCCCTTCATTTTTGGATCTTTATAACACAAACTGAACTAGAAAATCAAAGATGTATTATTTATCTATGTGATAAGTGACCAAAATGAAAAAGGACTGAGAAAGAAGAAACCAACCAAGTATAGTTGTGTTTTTCTCAAATACTTGGTTCTTGTTCCTCTAGTTCCCTACACTGAAATAATGGAAGCTCCTCACTACCTCATGGAGATACATTCAGTTTATATACAATTATTTAAAGCAATGATAGAGTGGGGTTTTTAGCCAGAGAAAGTAGCTTTGAGATCTAATCACTAAAGCAGAAAAACCTAGACTCCCTGGAAGAAGAGGCTCAAATTCTGGCTGGCTCATCTCATCCTTTCATCTTTCAAAGGTAGATTAAATTCTGTGTAGCTCAGCAAATAGGGGTCCTGCACAGGACTTTAAAAAGATGAAGTCCTATCCCCTCTAAGTGTTTTTAAATATAACCTCTTTCCTCTTTTATTCCCCCCCTTAGAAATAAATCCTAGCAACTTGAAATCATTTTTTAAATACATTCCTCTTTTACAGATGGCTCCCTACCTTCTTGTCTTGAAGGTCTGCAGCTCTATTTCCTTGATTCTTTATTTTGGTATAACAGACCCTCTTCTATAGAATTGTTCTATTCCATGGGCAGCATTAGTGGAATCAGGGCCCAAAAGAATAAAAGCATTTCTTTCCAGTTCAAAATGTGCTCCTTTAATTTCTTTAAATTGCAAAAAGCTCATCAGACACACAGAAAAAGTTGCTGTAAAAGTTAAAATTATCTTTAAAAAGAGGAAGAAACCTCAGCAAATATCCCAATAACTACAGATCGTCTCCTACAAACCCCTATATGTACTGAGGAACAGTCTGAGGAAATTAATGACAGTGGCTACTACAGCTTGAGCTGAAATTTTTAGAGCTAAAACTGTTGATACATATTATAAGCATCAGTGATTGTACATGTGTGCACTAGGGACCTAATTTAAGCATTTAATGACAACTAATGCATTACACAACCTTATATATTTTGGTAGATACTTGGTACAGTTGGTCCCAAAGGTTTTTTCAGCAATTACAAAGAACTGAAAACTTGCTAATAGAACCCATAATAATGCAAAATATCTTGGCAAGAGAGAAAATAGGATCTGTGGATTCATAGTCTTTAGACTTTTGATTTTTTCCCCAATTAAATAAAAAGTATAGTAAGAAAATTAATTTGTCAGTACTTTAAATCTGTCTTAATCCTGACTGAGGTTTAGGCAAATAATGCAAATAGTCCCCAAAAGAAAGATGCCTAAATAAAATGGATAATAATTATTGGACAGCCTTGGCTTGTCTTTGGAGAAATAGGAATCCTAGGAGTGGATGTGTGGGAGAAAAGTAGAAATGCAGTCCATCAAAGAGGCACTGGCTTGCACAAATAAGACCAGAAACTTAAGAGTGTATATCCTCTCCCCAAGAAGCCCTAAGGAATACTTTGCTATAAAATGCAACATATTTTCCATTGAGAGAGAAACAAAACAATATAGTATATCACAGCTAATCTTCAGCTTGGTGTACCCACATGAGAAAAAGAAGACTGATACAAAACATCTGTTTTTTCTTTCTTCGGGGTCCCTTCAGTACACCTAGCTCTTATTAACCATACATTGTCTGCTAATATTTTAGAAGAAAAGAAGATACACTTTTAAAATTATTCAGAGCAACACAGCCTGAAGATCTGGCTCAGTGCTTTTGAAGACACACATTATTACAAATGTCACTGACAAATCTTGTGTCAAAATGTTGCTTCCCAAGCTTTGTTTTACAAGTCATTCAAGCTGGTAAATGCCAGCCCGTGAGCAGCGCAGTACATGTCTGTCAGCCCTCTTAAGCCTCCAGCTGTTCAAATCCCTTTGCACAATCACACCAGGGCTGCAAGAACCTTAGATTAAGTGGTCCAGGAGTGGTGCCTAAAGCACACATCCAAATTAGGAGCCAGGCTGAGAAGCTGTCTCTTGCAAACTGTGTTATCTGCAGCTCTGTCACCAAGAGACTGCATAGAGAATGGTCTACAATTACACACAAGACTTTGACCCCCTGGTCATCAGAAGAATGATGAAGAAGTCACAGAGCAGTGAAAAAATCACAGAACCACAGAAGTGTTAGGGTAAGAAGACCTTTGGAGATCCTTTAGTCCCATGCCACTGCCATGGCAGGTTCATCATGGCAGAGGAGGTTACACAGGAATGCCTCCAGGTTGGTTTTGAATGTCTCCAGAGAGGGACACTCCACAACTCCCCTGGGAGGTCCAGTGCTCTGCCACCCTCAGTGTAGAGAAGCTCTAATTATGAGGCAAATGCTAAAAAGTGAGCACAAAATAAAACTGAACAAATCTTTAAAATGCTTTGGCCGACTGCCATTTACAAATAGAAGCAGAGGGCATTTGGGTTACCAAGTCTGAGCAAACAATTGTATTAAGTTAGATTTAAATGAATAGAGACACAGCTGTTGAGAGTCACTATACCTTAGGGTACAATCATTTCTGCAAGAGGGTCCCAATGAAATTCAGTCATTTTTTTTTAGAAGTTCACTGGCATGAAAGCATAAGTTTTGTAATTCCCCCAGCACCAAGCAAATCAGCAGTGACCATCTTGCTAAAACGGACTGTGAACCTCACTAGATTTCATGCAAAAGTGACGTATGGTTCCCAAGAACGGAGTATAAATATCAGTTTTATAATGATGTCTACAGTGGAAAAAAGCTTGAAAGATCCCAGGGAAGTAGTACAAATGCAGCTTCCTGGTCTGGACTGTTTCCTTTCTTCCTGCATTCTCTGCTTCAAAGCAACATTGATTAATAAATACAGCTGGACTGACACCTCCAATATGATATCTGCTATTATTTCTATTTTGATACTAGCCACCAACACATCACACACAATGCATTCCCAAAAAACCCAGAGGACAAATAAGGAAAGAATAGAGAGGTGGCTAACATCTATGTAAATGTAGTATGTTTTACATTACATCTTTACACATTTAGGTAACTTAATGCACTCTGAAGTATATCTGACTTTAATACTGCAATATTTAATTTTCAATTGCTCACCAAAATGTTCAAAATAATGATTAAAAAAGAGTATTATTTGAGGGAATATTTAAAGACAGTGTTATAAAATCATGACAGGCAATATGAAAGGCACAAATATGAGGTGAGAGCAGTCATTCAGAACAATGGAACTAGAAAAACAGACCAGGCAAGGTGTTATCATATGTACTGAAGATTGAAAATATTTTGTTATGAAACTTTTGGACATTTTGGAATTAAACTGTTTTCCTTTCCACATTAACTGTCCATTTGAAAACTGACTTTACCTTAAATTGCAGTGAAACAACAGATTCAGTGGACTTACAACTTTGTTTGCCTATGACTCATATTCTGAATAAAACATGTGAATCTACTGCCTCGCTGTCACTCAGAGCATGGCTGGGTGGCTGAGTGGCAGTGCATATGAAGACAAGACTGCATGATTAAGTGCACAACTAGTCAAGTGGACAAACTTGCAAATTCCAAACAAATCCTCATTTCAAAGTTCCTCATTAAAAGAATTCCAGTTACCTCACAGCTTTGGCTATGCACATCTATGACAACAATATAGACATTTCAGTGAAATCCTAGGGTTATATCACTATGATAATGACTGTGAGTTACCTCCTTAAGTTCTTGCACATGAAGGTTTACAAGAACTTGACTGTCACCTTGTGCACCACAGGTTTGGTGAGGAGCAGGCAATGCAAGGGGAACATAGCTGCCATGAGAGCTGGGAAAAGGGACAAAGGGACTGCTGCTCTCTCACCTCATGTCTCTAGTGTTTGCTATCAACCTGAATTTCTCAAAGGACTTTTGTTTCTTTGTTATGATCAAGCAATCAGCCCTTAAAGTAGGACAAGAGCCATCTTGGCCTGCTGAGTTTACTGGAGATTCAAACATACATTTACCTACAGTAATATGGACTTCAATTGCATAAATGTTTCAGATTTTTAATGAGGAACTACCTTTTTCTTCAGCCTACCACAAACCACCCCTACCAGAGAGCTAAACTAAATATGTGGCAATATATGCATCTTAAATTTATTAAAGTAATAAAAATATACATTTATTAAAAAATAAAATTATTGTCCATTAATTTTAGAGTTGGTCAAAAGGGATAGGAGATGAGAAAGGGAAAAAATAATTATGGTGAAGTTTAATTGCCTAATGAAAATTATTTTTTAATAACTTTCATAGAATTATAGAATAATGTGTTGGAAGGGACCTTTGAAAGTCACCTAATCCAAGAGCCCCTGAAATCAGCACACACATCTTGCAATTGTTCAGGTTGCTGAAAGTCTCATCAAATTTGATCTTGACTACTTCTAGGGATGTGGCATGCACAGCTTCTCTGGGCAATGTGTTCCAGAGTTTCGCTACCCTCATAATAAAAAAAAAATTCTTCCTCACACCTAGCCTGAATCTACCCACTCTCAGTTTAAAACCATTAACCCTTGTCCTATCACAAGGCCCTGATAAAAAGTCTATCTTTCTTGTAGGTCCCTTATAAGTAATGAAAGGCTGCAATAATGTCTTCCATGGAGTTTTCACCAGGCTGAACAAACCCAACACTGAAAAGGTGCTCCAGCCCCCTGATTTTTTTCAGGTTCATGTCTTCCCTGTACTGAGGTCTGCAGAGTTGGACACAGCACTCCAGGTGCGATCTCACCAGAGCAGAGCAGAGGGGCAGAAGCGCCTCCCACACCCTGCTGGCCATGCTGCTTTGGATGCAGCCCAGGATACAGTTGGCTCTCTGGGATGCAAGCGCACATTGCTGGGCCATGTCCAGCTTTTCATCCACCAGTATGCCCAGTTTTGGAGAAAGTTAAAAACAATACAGAGAAACTCCTACTTGCCACAGTACAGTAACTTTGGTATTTTATTAGAGTTCATTACCTCTTGTTTAACCACCTGGCAAACATTTACAGTAGGAACAAAAGCTAGTGTTGAAATGCAAACAAATAATATTGGAGGGAAAAAAATCCTGTAAAGCAGAAAGCAGAAAGAAATATTTCCTTAGTATATACAATGAAACTGTAACCTTATTTAAATGTTAATGAAAAAGCTTAGAAACGTCACTGAAGAATCTTTTTCTTTAGACTTTTGTAACTAAGTCTTCTTACTTTTTTCATAAAACTTTTAGGTTCTGCATCAACAGAAAACATGTCTAAGCTTTGATATTTTTTACTATCTTTTTTCCTCAGGGTTTACCTAGTCTACTTGAAACTTTCAGGTCAACAAATTTTTTATTCAATCCAGCATTAGTTTCAATTACTATTGCTTTTTGAAAGCACTTAAAAAAAAAAAGCAAACATTTTATAAATTAGGGAAAAATATGCACATGCACATATATTTCAATAGTGTTAATATCTAGCTGCAAATATTTATTTTCCCATGTAAAAATGTCTTTAATAACTTGAAATTAAGTTATGTGAAACAAAAAGCACATTTTAGACTCATGTAGGGATTAATTTGAAGTTAATGGCTGTTTTAAAGTTGACTCCAAAGTGGAAATAAGTGTCACATATGGGACTGGCCTGTTTTTATTATACAACCTGTTTCAGCTCCTGTAAGCTTGTATGTGCTTAGAATATCTCTGCAAAGAGATTGCATTGCACAGCTGTCAATATTAGAAGAGCTTGGCACTACAGATTTACTACCCTCCTTGCTCTTAGGAATGATAGCCTGATTTAGTTCTGCCTGTAAAGTCTTGTCACGGGGTGAAAAAGGAAGGTAGAATAAATCACTCTTACATTTGGATAGTTCACTAAGGTTTTCCAATAGTTTCCTCCTCATCCTCTCCTTGAAGACATATTATCTTCATATCCTATCAGGCTCCCTTCCCTCCAACTTATCTTTATGGAGTAAGGAGACTAATGGATTCTGTTTCTTGTGTTGCAGTCCCTGCTCAACAGTTGGCCCTGCAAGCACCCTACAAAGAGCAAGCAGCACAATTTGCATGAGCAGATTCTAAAATATTCCTACAGAAGAAAGCTTCACCGCCCACCATTGTTTTGATACAAAACTTCAGGCTGAGTTGCAGCGGGAGTTTGGTAAAGCTGGACATGAGTGACACAGTGATGACAATCTTCTGTCACAGCCCGATGCTCAGAGCGTTAGTCATCCGTAATAAAGCACTGAGAAATGAAGGAAGGCAGGCAAATAAAACTACAGTGATCCACTGAACACAAGGGCTTGGAACACAAGATGGGAAAGAATTACTCTTGTTGCAACAGCAATACTTTTAATTATATATAGTCGATGAAAAATAAACTATTAGAGAGAGAATGAAATACTTCCAATTAATGGAAGTAATGTAATGTTCAAACTTAAATGAAGTATTTTTCTCTTGAGGGTTTTGCTGCACTATTTTATTTAGCTTAATGTAATTTAAATTATAAACAGAATGGTTTTGTAAGCCCCCAGAGAAATGTACTTTATTTATAATGTATTTCCTTTGAAGTGGTTATGGAAATTATGCTCTTCCTGAAGTCTGTATTTCACATACCACCTACAGCTCTGAACTAGTCAGTCCTCACAAGTTAAATATGATCTGTCTGGTGAAGTGCATGACAAGAAAACCTGAGATTGTTTTTAAATTCCAGAGAAAATAAAAATTTGCAATTCTGCAAGCTAATAGTCTGCCTTTCAAAAATGTTATTGAAAGATCTTTGGTGATAAAATTTGTGGTTTTTTTCAGAGAGAACGGAACTCAAGCCATAATCACTTCACTTGAGCTTTTAATGCACATAATGAAAGAATAATTATTTATACTATACCCTAGAGAGAGTTTCAGCTGGGAAAATTTATATTTTGTACACTTAAATTTAAATACATAAATATTTCATCTTTCATTTAAATCTAAAATCCTTCAAATTTTAATTCTAGTATAAAGAGTAGACTTTCTTTCGGGGGGCAAATTACAAATGCCTAGTTTGTTTCACCTTTATTCCTCCAAGTATTTAAAATTATGTATTTACAAATAAATAGGCAGCTATGAATGAATAAATGGAACCTGAGACTATCCTCAACGTCAATAGTTACTGCATCGAGTTGATTAAATAACTAGAGACAAAGAGGGAATTGTTTCTAGAAAATTAATTTTGGCCATTAATCATCTTTATAAAGCATAACAGTCCCTTACCCCCATGGATGACCCGTTGGCTTAACACACCAGCCACAGACATGCAATAGTCTAAGCCAGGATGTTTCTCCTGAAACAACGTCACACCGTGTCACTTCAAAGGGAGTAGGCAAGTAAGCACTGCAAGGCTTGGCCAATTCTGCAAGTGCTTATAGCATGATCTCATGACAGCCACAGTCACAGGTTACGTGTGCTTTGAAGGGACTCCTCCTTTTGTCAAACCTGCTCTTCTGCTCTAACCTGCTACCAAAGTCCAAAAATAAATAAATAGAGAAATAAATTAAAATACAAGTTCTCATTGGTCTTGGATTAACAGCTTGAATAATTTTTCAAGGGATGATATATAGGAGCAAATGTTTCTTTGAAACTATTCTATAAAACAAATGTCAGTGCTCTGGTGTTAAATTTCCGATTGAATTGGTAGATTTTATCAATATCAAAAAGTTTCAGGTAAGTATTTAAACCCATTAAAATATTTATAATCAAATTTATGCCTACATGAACAAATATGAATTACTTTTTACAAACTGGGGTTTTTAAAATAATCTTTCTCCACATACGATTGTACAAACCTTTTAAGAAAAGACATTTCCTCTGGCCCTCCTTAGACATTATCCAGTTCACCCTTGAAATTGACACCAATTGCGTTAGAAATTGCACTTGGTTTTAGAGAACTGAGATATATAACCTTTGCAAACATCTATATTTTGCTAAAAGCTACTCAAGCACAAGTATTACTTGCATTACATGACAAATGCACATCACAGTGACCATTATCCTTGCATTTGAGGCAAGATTTTGAGATTCTGGCAGCCCAGTCTAGCTAATGTACCTATGCTAAGCAAGATAATGCTGTTCCTTGTGATTAATGTAACATGTTCAGAACAACTAGCAAATTCTGTTTAGTGCTCTGCACATTTATTGGTAATAAAGAACATTATTTTATTATTTCTTTATAGATATAATCTCTTACGAGGTAGCATGACAGTATAGTGTAAATCTAAAGCAATCCAACAGATTTATTTGCATGAATGGCTTTGTTGCCATTAATTAAGCTAGCATATCAAAACAAAAAGGAAAAATACACTTTTCAAGAAATTGAATCTAAATTGTTGGATTCACACCTCTTCTATAGTAAAACTGAATTATTCTGCAGGGAAATCCTGGAGACAGAATCTTGGCTACATTTTATATTTTGTCTGAAATTCATAGAAAACTTGAAGATTTGTGCAGAAGCTCAAGATGATCAACAGAAATAATTTGAAGGCATCTTTCTTCTGATTACTAATACCATGATACTCTTCTACTCTTCGTAAGACAAGCCTATGGTCATGCATGTAAACCTGTTCAGCCTAGCTCTTACCTGGCTACCTCTTATTCTGCTAGCTGTGTGGCTGTAATAACAAGAAACTAAAGGTTTACTAGCTGCTTCAGAGCTTATTCAATTTCTCTGCTGGGTTTTGTGCCTAAGCTGAAACTTCCACCACTGCAGCTGTGACTGAAGTTAGCTCAGGTTTGCCTACAGGAATGATGGGCACCACAGTGTCACCAGCACCCACAACTACATAAAATAGAAGAGGCAAGAAGACCAAGCACATTATGCCATATGACAGTCCACTTTTGTGTTTTTATTGACAATAAAACTTATCACAAAGTTGCAGGGTCTTAATTAATGATATTGTAGTCCATAAATTCCAAAAGACCCTGACTTTACAAAGTGAGTGCTGTTGCCAAAAATCAGCTGTTTTCCCAATATGCTGAATACTTTCAAAGATATTGTGTGGATATATAGAGGTTTTTTTGAATTTTACCTACATGGTCCACTGAGGATCATCAGCGCAGCTAGTTGGATCAGACACTGTAATTCTGTGAACTCCTGTTTTGGAAACAAAACTGGTACTGTATCAGCATGTAGGCTGTGAACAAAACAAAAGAGGGAACAATTATTAAAACAGATTATAGAAACATGGGGAAAGTACAGACATATAAACCAAAAGGCCTCATTGGAACAAGACAAGACAAAAGCTTTTAATACTTTTTATTGTCAAATAATACTGGTTTATCTTTTTCCTTTTTTTTTTTTTTTTTTTAATTTGAGAGACCTAGTTGTAAATAGAACAACTCAAGCATGCATTTATTGCACAGAGATCTGGAGCAGTGGTAATAAAATGGTACTGCCAAGCCTTTGGGCTGCTCACACTTACCTCCAAAGGGCTATGTACAATCACGGTATTTTCCAATGATTTTTTTCAAACCTGGTGACCAAACTGGAGTGAAGATAACAGTTTCCCCAATATAGTACAAACAGTCACAGAATCATAGTGTTGCCAGAATACGAGGTTGGACCTTTCCTGGCAAGAGCACAGTCTTGACAAGGTAGCCCAGCAAACTGTTCAGCCAAATCTTAAAAGTGTTCAGTGTTGGGGGATCCACCATTTCCTGAGGAGATTATTATTATAAGTCTGCAGCTGAGTCAGCAAGCAAACTTGCGTAGCTTGTGTCTGGAAATAGGCACCTCTGGCATAGAGGGAGATAGAATGCTCAGCCCATTCAGACCAAGGAGCAGGTTGCCCCAAAGGTAGAATTAAGAACTGATGTCTCCTTTTCTTCCAAATTATGCAGTCTTTCAAGCTAACCAATTTAGAAGGTTGGTCTGGAATATTATTTTTCATGTAAAAATGTAACAGAGGAAGCAAAAATATTAATAATTAAAACCTAAACAAAACACTTTCCTGTGCAGAAGTTGTAAATTTCTGAATTCAGAAGTGTAGGAAAAAGATTAACGACCAACCACCACGTTCCATTTCATTACATATAATTAGGGCCAAGTAGAACCATGTGCCATTATTATCCCATTTATTGCATGCCATTGCAGCCTAAGGCTTCCAGACCCCTTTGAAAAACTTAAACACAGAAGAGTGAATCTAATCAAGATATGTCACATGTTTTCTTAGTGTCTCAGCCTTTACCAGAATGCCAAGGGATTTTACTCCCAGGGTGTTATAAAAAGGAGGCAACAGACCTCAGAGGGAATAATTGGCTATGCTGCATGTTCAGTTTCTCAGGAAAAAATCCAAAAACCCAACACCAAAACCCAACAGCAACAACAAGGCTGAGGTTACTAACAAAGCTGAGACTATATTTCAGTTAGTTTTCAGAAGGGAAGAAAATACACATATACTACCCATGAACATTGCTGCATGCCAGCCTAACACTTGTAACACAGCTCTGATGTGCCTTTAACCATGAAGGTCTCTCCCTCCTCTGGTAGAACACTCTCCTGGAAGAGAGCTATTCCCTCCACTAACCCTGCACAGTCAAGAAGTGCAGTAAGTCAGAGTGGAAGCCAATCTGAACATCCCCTTAAACCAAATGAACACAAGAGGGGCTGTATTTGAATGAGTGAATAGAAACAAAGGGAATCCAATTAAATATGGCCAGAATTTGTATTATTTGTCTCACAAGCAGTGTGAAGCAATTCTTAGCTGGACACATCAGTGTGCTCTTTTGTAAGAGCACGCTTTGAAACTGACCCTCTCAGCCCAGGATCTACGTTTAGATGAGACACTATCACTTCAAACTCACTTCCTGAAACACTTTTTTTCCCTAGGCATTTCTTGGCCTAGCCATGACACCACTACAGTGCTCTGTTCCCACCACTGCTCCCAGACTGACAATGCACAGGAAGCCCAGCACAAGGAAGTGTGGCTGCACCGAGGGTCACGCGCCAAAGAAGGCAAAACTCTCAGGAAGAGGCAAAGAGCAGCCAGGGAGATCATGTGCATCATTAAACCCCTCCCACCCGGGAAGGGTTTTCACTCTCTAAAGTGATGCAGAAGCTCTGTACGGATCTTGTGGAACCTCTTTTGGGAGATATCCATCTTTTGGCTCAGGAAGGGTGGTTCCAGATTTTCAAGACAACAGCTCTGATTTTAGTACTTCAGCGATGCAGCAGCAAATCTACATACTAATAATTCACTCACATAGTGAAACTGCAATTTGCACAGCATGTACCAATTTTTGTTTAATTGAGGTCCCTGGAGGTCCTTAGTGGAATGCTTACATAGTGTCAACAACATGAAACAACAACGCGAATTACACTTAAAAAAACTTGAATGTTTAAAAATTAATTGAACCATTTTTTTTATTCAGAACGTATAAAGGTTGAAAAAGATTTCTCATTTACACTATCAATACAGAAAAATAATTTTAAAAACTCTGCTACATGATCAAAGTCAGTTTTAAATAACTTGCAAACTTTTAAGACTTTGAAACAACTGAAAAGAGAAGCCATTTTTAGTTGAGGAATTTAAGTTTCTGGCAATTAAAACTGGAATTTTAATAATTTTCCTCTTTTCAAGTTGTTATGCTTTTAGTTAGCAAAAAACTAATTTATTATTAAATGAGCTTTTCACACTATTCTCAATTAAAAATAATAATCTTCCTTGTAATTTTCTACTATATTTTAGTTTTATGCCATTACTACCAAGAATCCAGTTTTACGCTCCTAATAACACAGGTTGCGACTCAGAGCTTTGGAATTCATTGCCTTAATTTACAATAAACTAAGTCTCCTCAAATAAGCTTGTGCTGTTTGTATATTCAGCTGCAAAGCTAATATACTCTACTCTTTCTGAACAGTAACCAAAACCAGGTGACAGCGCAGCTTGTGAAGAACATCAAGCTCCAGCTGAACAACTCTGTCAACAAAACCCCCAAAACTGCACTCCACGTATCAGCATGAACCCTGGACCTATTTAAGCCATCATCAGCCACCTCTAACCTCATTTACTATGTCTGTGCTAGAAAATTTAATTTGAGGCGTGCATCTAGGCATTGGCAATCAATCTCTGCCATAAAACTGTGAGACTGATCCCAGCAGGATTTTAGCTTCGGCATAGTTTGGGAGGCAGCACAGCCAAGGAATTTGAGTTAGGCCCTGCACACACGGATGCGTTATGAAGAGGAGAGGACTGAAATTTGTGGCACCACAAATACAGCTGTGATTTCAATACTTTGAAATAAAGAGCTGCAGTCTGGACAGGCAGGCACTCGGTGTTCCAAGTACAGAACTGAAAATCACATTTTTTGACTTGCACGATTCCTTTCCTACATTCATGAGAATCCCTACTTAAAACAAGAAGAGACCCTGTGTGCTGCCTTTAGCTTTTTATTTATCTTCGATAAAATCTCACTTGAGACTTGAGTGTCAGAAAGGCCTTTAAGTAAGATAATTACTTTTGTGGAAAGCAAAACTATGGATACAGTAATTTCTACCCTGTTTACTTCATAAGACAAATTTGCATGCGTTGACTCTGCACTGAGAAAATTAGTCTCTGTGTTTCATCAAGTTGGTTCCTCTCAGAAAAATAAAATTCACAGACTGGTAAAACTTTATACATAATAAGGTAAGTATTTCATGTGAGTGTGTATCAAGAGCGACAAAGGTGTTCTCATGTGTTGGGATCTTTTAAATCAATTATGTTCAATTTTTGCCTTGCTATGAGGACAAAAAAAGGTCTCAAAAATTTGACTAGTTACATATTTTTATTTTCTTGCTGAAATATTCCATTAAAAATTAACACTCCTACACATCACATTTATCAATCTCAAAAATGCCTACAGAGTTACCTAAATAGATAAAAAACATTTTAATAGTTGAATGAATATGAATAATAATGAATATGGATCCTCATGACACCAAAAAAAAAAAGGGAAAAAAGGCAGCTTCTATTTCCAATGGACTTTAAAGGGTAGAAAATACTTTGATTCTTAAGCTTCAGACATAAAAAAGTCTGCAAGTTAGAAGAAACATCTCTGCCTTGCACTTCTTTCAGTCTATCTCATTAGAAAGAGGTTAGGATAATTCTGAACCAAGACAATATCAGAGATGGATGATAAGAGATTGCAACTGCAATGTCTGCACACTTGAAAAGTGCCTCCCCACTGATATGACATAAAAACATGCAAAATTTAGGTCAAAACAGAATTTTTTTGCTGGGAAAAATTTAATAGCACACAAGTTCATCCAACTCACTCAACTTTTACTTATTCAGGATGACTGAAAACAATCATTTTATGCTCCTTTCATTCAGTTTAACAGAGGTAGAAACTAATGGTTAACATCCTGAATTAAGACAATGTCCTTGGTGAGGACATGTCAATCATAGTACAGTCTAAGCCAACTCTGTTTCAGCTGCTGAAGATCTAGAAGCCTTTATTTTGTTTTGAAGTTCTGAGGAATGCGGTAAAACAAAATCCAAACATTTCAGATATTATTTTAGTTTGGTAGTCTCATAGCTCAAAAATTGTTCAGTCTAGACAAATCACATTTGTTTCACTCTAGAATAGTGACTTCAGTGTTTTATTGACAAAGCTGAGTGCCTATTATGGAAATACTCAGTTAGGACTGCTTAGCATAAAGGTGTTCACCTCAGTTCAGTTCACATACAGAGCATCTCAGAAGTGCACTGCAGTGCCTGAATAATCAGTAGAACAAGCAGCTAGGAAAAAGGAAACATCAGGAAAAACATCCCTAGAAGAGTACTTCAATCTAATTGCTCTATTACTTATATTTTCTACATATTTGGCATATAACCACAAAAGCTTTTTAAAATTTGGAAAGTGATTGGAATCTTTCTTAGATTGTTATTCCTTCAGGTGCTTACTGATACCTGACTACTAGTGTCTCTGACAAAGATTATTCTTTTACACTGAAATTTTTTAAATGTCATGTGTAATTTTATATGAAACTAAAAGATAATAACAGTTAAACAGACCAAAACAGGAAGCTCACCATTTGGTATACAGTTATCAGCATTAATAATTTAGGAAATGGTCCCACTTAACTTTAGATATCTTTGCAGTTATAGGCATCTACCCCTGAGCTGTACAGGCTGCACAGTCAACACAAGAAAAGCTACTACACCAAAGAACCACTCAACAGAGCTGATGTGTTTTACTTGTAGGCCTTAGGATGAGATGAAGTAAGCTTTAGGAGTATCTTATGTTCACCATCCATTATACAGCACATCTAAATCTGTTTTGATGAATCCCTTCCTGAGTATTCATTTCTCATGATCACTTATTGGGATCCTTAATAATGGTTTTTACCAATCCCTTCCACCCACTGTTTAGTCTATAAATATTCTGATCCATCCAGCCACTTACAGTGAGATTAGGCTCTACTCCATGCATAGGAAAAACCCATACCCTTGTCATGGAAGACAGTCTTATCTGAAAAAGATGTCCTGAGCAAACATACTGCTCCATTTCTTTCACAGAGAGTTTCACTCTAACAGTTACTCAAAAGTTTCAAGATATTCATGACCCCCATATTGATAGCCTTTTCTTCACCGATCTCTGCAACCCCCCTACTGTGTTTTTTACTGTAACTGATTAAACAGAGAAACAAAAAAGTCTCACGAAACATTAGACTTTTCAACATTTTAAGAAATATTTGGGTGTGACACGAGATACATGTCTGGTGTGTTAAATCTGAGAAAGTGGGAAAGCATAAGTAAAGTTTTGAATTACCATGAGGCAGCTGAATGTGCAGTAATATGCTGCTTTATCAATTGGAAGCAGATGGAATTTCCTGAAAAGGGATTGTAAGTCTGTTAATGGAAGTGTGCAGCTTGTTCACTGAAAGGCCCAGGTAGGAAATATCCCATAATTTGGCCTTTCCTTACTATGGCTACCAGGCAGTACAGGAAAATCCAAGTAATCATGAATTTCTTTCTAAACTCTGTTTTGTGTCAAGGATACACAAAACTACCCAACACATGTCTTAATGAAACATCTGATGAGAAATTATGGGATTAATGATGTTTATAAGCAAAAAGAAGAGATAAACTCTTTCCAAGAGGTGCAATAATCTCTGATACTCACCTACCAAAATCCACTCTTTCACATCCACAGCGCAACCAACAGCCTGGCTTGGGGTCACCCACCCACCTTCAGCCTCAATTGCAGCTCTTGGGAGCAAGTGCCTTCCCCTACCTGGGGGCAGGACCCTGGGACACTGTGACAGACATGTCCATGCCATCTCCTGGGGCTATTCCTAGGCACCCAGAGGGTCCCCGGGAAGGTAAAAAAGCCCTGCATGCCCCACGGACAGCAGCAAACATGGCAGCAGTGACACAACCTCCAGGGCAAATGTCACTTGAAACAATGAAATAAAATCAGCTGAGAAGCCTTGGATTTACCTCTGTTCTGGGCATCCCTGTCCATGCTGTGGGGCCTCTGTGAAGAGAGGCAGGGCATGCCCCACACCAGGTGCAACCTGTTCCAGCTGGCCCCAAGGTACCCACCACAGGGGATGGATGAGCCCTGCAGCTGCAATGGCAGTGCTCTGTGGCACATGTGGCCCATGGAGAGCGCAGGCTGGAGCAGATTCATCCTGAAGGATAGCAGCCTGTGGATGCCTCAGGCTGGAAGAGGGAGCAGCATGAGAAAGAAGGAGTGGCAGAGAAGAGCTACCATGAACTGACCACAACCCTGGTCCCTGTCCCTCTGTGCCACCTGGAGCAGCAAAAACCAAGAGGAAGCTTCACTGTGGGGAAACAGTCCTGACCCGCTTTGGGAGAATATTGTAAATCTGTTTTGGGACTGTAACATGCCTTTGTTCATGTCTGAAAACCTGTTAACCTCTTGACATCACTTGCAGAATGGTTCTCTGTGCAGCTGAAGTTAAAGATCTGTTATTAAGTTTGTATTGAATTAGTATACAGAACTTCAGTGTTGGGAAAAGAAGCTCAGTCATTTCTTTTCCTATCAGCCATTTCTTTTTCTATCAATATCTTGAATTTTTGTTTGATTTGCTTGTTTGTTTGTTTATACAAAATAAAAAGCTAAACAGCTTTTGCCTGGCAGGGAGAAGGGATGAGGAAGTAAAAAAACTGAATGATATGTGGAAAGATAAAAACCCTGACATGAGACTCATGTCATGCCACATTCTGTCATTAAATTCACAATTTAATCAACAACTCAGATCCCCAAAATTACAAAGTATACTGTATCATCCCAATGCTTTACTAAACCTAGATAACCGAGGGAAAATAAGCCAGTGGCTTTGCTACCACGGTTTAACTCTTCTGCTCAGATAAGACAGGTTTGGCTTTGCTCAGGATTTATTTAATTCTCACTTTTAGCAAAAGCTTGGAACTGATTACTAACAGGGGCAGTAGTAATCAATATCTGTTGTTGATATATATTTACTCAGATGAGTTAATATGAGTAAAACACTCTGAACGACTCCAGAAGTATATGAACTTGGTGATACAGGAGATTAAGCTCTAATGGGATGTATCTATGAAAGTAGTAGAATGACCTCTACCCTAAGCAGGACAGAGGATCAGTGCAGACCGGAAGGTCTGTGTGCTGTACGTAGGGCTTGACTTCCACAAGCAGTAGCACAAGGCCAGGGCCTTCTGACTGATTCACTGTAATCACTCCTGCCATGCAGCACTGCTTCGCTACTCTGTGATTTCACAGGTCATTATAGTAATGCAAGTGCTGTTACCTACACAAAATGCAAAAGTGCACATTTCTCTTGAGAACTGATGGCAACCCCAGCCACATTTTCTAGCTGGAATAAACATAGTTTTTGCCTATGCATGTTTCTTTCTGTATTTCAATTTAATCTCCTTCTATATTTCAATTTAATCAAAGAGATAGTGTTGTTTCTATATATTCACAGGGGAAGTGACGTTCCCTAAAGCATAACGATTCTGGTTTTCCTGTATATAAAGTCTTCACAGTGATGCTTCTGAAAGCAAAGAAAAGTATGGCTTTTTTTCTGATAGATGATATGACTGGAGGTGACTTATATTTTTACATATTTCAGAATAATTAGATGCCTTAGAAACTGGGGATAGGACTCATATCTGTTGTCTTTCCTTTTACAGGCAGACGTGGAAGTATACCAGAAAACCATTTTCTTCTTCAAGGAAAGCTTAACCATACCAGACCAACCCCACAGTGACGTGAACCAATGCTACCTTACCACTAATACTAACATTTTCAGGTACCTAACTAGATTTTGTAAAAACTAAACTAAACGATCTTTAAGCCAATAGCCAAATCTGAAGGTAAGAGGAAAAGTAGTCTGGTTAGATTGGCAGGGTCTGCTGTGTTTAGCTTTGTTTATTATTGCCTTGCCCTGGACTATGAGAAGCGGTGTTTTTCCTACAAATATATTTTATTTATTTTCCACTTCTACAGGCACTCAAGCTATTGGAAATAGCCTTCATTTCTTTTACTCTTTTTGTGAAGTATCCTGTAATTGTGGCTTTTGACCTTTTTTTTTAAGTTACATACTCAGTGGCCACCAGGAATATACCAGCAAAATGTTTTCTGAACCTTCTGAACCAGAAATTTAGTGAATAATTGCAATGTTGGGAACAATCCTTAAAAACACAGGTACTTCCATTCCTATGGTACACAATCACATTAGCTTTATGTTTCTGCTGAAGTAATGCAATTCAAGATTTAATAACAATATTAAATTGTATAATTAATTTAGAGGCATTAAAGAATACCAGGATGTATTGAGACAATTAAGATCTTTAGCAGCATTACCTTATGATATTTTCTGCCTCTGGAAGGCAACATAATATTAGCACACCATCAGCCCAAGGAAGAGCTCTCAATGGGATAGGATTTTAAATTACTTAATAAAGACTTTACAGACAAAAATTCTGCAATCATCTTCATGGGGTTTGTAAGTCAAGTAAGGTCCTGATTTATTACAACCTAACAATGTAATTACAGAAATTATGCATCTTGCTGACATTACAGAAAATGAGACAGAAAGCTCAACTATTTTTCTAAATGCAGCAAAAGGAAAAATGTCAGAGTGAAAACCCTCAAGGCTGAGCTCAGTCTTACATTAGTATAACAAAATACCAATGCAGAATAACCAAGAGAACTCACTGTGCCTTTTTTTTTCCTTGCCAAAAATGTGTCAGTATGGGTAACTTTTGAATTAACTGCATTCAGGAGGAATAATACCACTCCAGTGATACAAAAATGATAACTGCATCAATTCTAAAAAACACTCCATTTTTTTCCTTCAGCAATATCCCTATTGCTTAAGTTCCCAGAGATACAAGAAATGCCCTGAAGAGGGCTGTTGATACCATGTAACTTATCTATTTATTTTATTCTGATGTGAATCATACTTTGCAGGAGCTTTTCCCCAGGATCATAGGAAAAACTCCACTGGCTAATTTACATTAAACATCCAACACCTAGACAGGCAACTTTAGGCAAGTTGGATTCTACCCAAAACTCAGTCAAGAGTCTGAATAAAAATCTATCCCCTTTCTTCTTATAAAGCAGTGATACACTCAGGGTCTGAAGATTTTTCAAGCCAGAAAATATGACCCTCTTCCCAGCTGTCTGAAAATCATCTGAAATCCATTGTTCGCTAAACTAAACTTCTAAGTCGCCAAAGTAACTAAACTGACACATTAATTCCTGAATTTCTACCTGATTTGTTTAGCTGTTGACTAATAAGCAGCATTTATGAACAGAAATCTAAGTATGAAGAATGTGTAATGAGGAAATGAGTCTGATGTATACAACTATGTAACGGATGTTAGATAGAGAGAAAATCATAATGCCACCAATCTTTGTAAACACATGTCAACGGAGAAATCAGTTGGCTTCAGAATTCCTAACTAAACTTTGGTTTTGAAAAGAACTCTACCAAGGATGGCATGTTGTTGAACTGAGCCCTGAAGCAGGGAGGAGAGCAAGGTTTTACTTTGCATGTCTGTTCCAAATAGAATGCATCCCTTATATCATATTCCCCCTTTTATTTTAAAAAAGAAAAGAAATTTTCTGTATATCCTTTTTTACAGTCCAGGAATAAGGTCATAATCTTGTTCTACATTAAGTCAATGAAAGAAATCCAGTATCAACATCCATGAAGTGAAAACAATGTAAAAAGAGAAGCAAACACTGCTAATTGCTTGATATTAGTACTATTCTGGAAGACTGTTTAGCAAAGCACTGCTGAAAACTGCTTTTGGTGTCATCTATTACTTTAAGTAATACAGTTTTCTTATCGGGAGTTAATTTAATGGCAGTATCAGTTCAAATCACAGGGTGGTTCTTTAATAGCTAGTAATTTTCAAGGACAGCCTTTATACCTTGCAGCAAATAAATAAGTTTCATCTACAAAACTTTTTTTTCCTTACCATATAACTTCATACAAGTCAACTTTTCAAGGTCCTGTTATTTGCATGGGTACACAGTATGGAAATAGCTCTTTCTCAGCCCAGCAAATGAAAAGAACAACTGGGAACATTTTAATAAGACTGTAAATTCATAAAGCACGATGAAATTATAAAAAGTGTGTTGATGCCTCAAACAGTGTTATGTACACATTAGATGCAAAAATGCCACCTATTTAAAAGCCTACCCTCTGAAAGAGAAGAAAGCAGTATAAGGAAACCCATAATGGGTAATAATAAGGGTCCAGCAATGCAAGCTCCCAGGTGGGGCTTAAAAACTTTCAACCAGGTGGAATCATCTTATTTTGGGCAGAGGGAGAGTAGCTGTTGGTCGTTTACTTGCAAATATAAGTGAGGTGAATTTCAAAGCAAAGTTAGTTGAGACAGAGATTTGCTCTTGTGCAGAGAGTAGAATTTTATAGTGGGCATGACTGTGACAATTGCATTTACTTAAAAGAAGCCTATCATTTTTATAACAGTCTAACATTCCAATGACCTGGTAAGCTCACGATACTCTGTCCAGCAAAATGATGGGCAACCAATCTGTGCCTGTTTACTTCAGATACAACCTTTTCCCTAGGATTTGATACTTCAGTGAAGAAGCATGCACCTTGTTTGGGGGAAGGCAGGAAACTCCACTCTGGGCAAGCATCTTCCACAGCTTGTTTCTGGCTGTTTTAACAGTGCGACTGTACTTACCACATGATAGAGAAGACTTGCTGGGCTTTACTGGAGTCTTCTTCTCACAAGTCTGAGATTATTAAAAACCCCATAACCCACATTAGATTACAGAAAACAAAAAGCTCACCATCAACATACTCTGCTGCTCCAAAGTGGTAGGTTGTTGCCCATATCCTTGTCTCACAGCAATCCCAGTTACTAAACTGCTGCAACCCAAATACTCTACTCAAGCCAAAGCTCACCTCAAAAGGAAGAGGCACAAGGAAAGGAGTCTCTCTTTTCCACTTGTAAATGCACTGTGCTTAAAATTAAGAACTAAGGTCACTGTTTCTTAAAAGATTATTTTGATGAAATGCATGCTTATTGACTCCTAGATGCAAAAGCTTTTAGGGAAAGAAAAAAACCCAAACAATTCACCCAAAACCCATGCAAATACTGCTGAAGCAGGAAGTTTAGGTATTTATATTATAGTGCTGAAAGGAATTCTTAGGCTTTGCTGCAATAGTTCTGGTGCACCAAATACCCTGCAAGCCTCAATGCCAACCTGTTTGTATGGCACAGCATCTCTGCCGGGCTCCTCACAGACCAGGGAGACTCAAGCCAGGATTAGTTCCAGAGTAAACACAGGAACCACACATGTGCTCCAAAACAAAGCCTCACAGAGAAATTTCCAGACACACTTCTCTTTACTTCCCTTTCTTTGCTTTTCTTCAACATAAGAACATTTTCCCTAGCCTACACTGCATGATCTGCACACTCTTCAATCTACCTCTGTCTCTTGGTTTAAGAAACTAATTTGCTGAATTCTCCTAAAAGAATTAGGAAGATGGCAAGATTGCTACATGCTTTGCAGTGGCATATACCAGAACACTGTCCTGAAAATCATATCTGAAAATATGTTGAACTGTAACTTGTTCACTACAAGGAAATTACATGTTTCTTCTGTCAGAAAACCACTAAAGTTTCTTATGTCCAGATTAATTGTATCTACTATCTTTAATTTTCCAGACACAGGATCAGAAGATCGGCTACTTGAGAATTCTATATCTGTAAAGATACAAGTCAAAAACAAAAAAAGTCTGAAAACCCCCTATTAAGAAAAGATATAATATCAAGAATAAAATATAGATACAAATAAAGTAATAAAACAAAGAAAAGAAAGGAAAGAAATTTAATCTCTACATAATATCAACTGATTATGAGTGTTTTATCTATTTGACTAGAGAAATAGCCAACTGAAATATTTTAAAAATTTTAATAATGAAAAACCTTATTTATCAATAAATAGAAGTTCTTTTATTTGCTCAGAAATTACAAAAATAGCAATTTCTACCTCAGGTTTACATATCTTCAAATGTTAACATTATAGCAAGAAAAAAAAAAACAATTAGAAAACGATCTCACTCCTCCTAATGTATTCTTGTATTTCATATTTTTTACTTGCATCAACAGAAAACAAGTTCCTTTTTACAAGAAGGCATTCTAACATCATTGTACTGTTACTGTTTGGAAGATTACCTAAAGTCCTTTTTACTGCCAAATGAATTCACAGAATCCAGCCATATGCAGTCTTTTCAATTAAGGTTATTTCTTCAAATAGAGCTCAAGCTGATATTAAAGTATTCCAGTTTTATACACTTATTGAAAGTGAAATTATTTTTTGAGCTTTCCAGGTTTTAGCTATAATCAGGCCTGATTTATGCAGAAAAATATTCCATTAAAAAAATAAAATAAAAGCATCTTAGAAAACAGTTGTTCAAGTGAGATGTGGCTTGGGGTTTATCCCTATTTTTTAAACTTTTTGTTTCAAATGTGATAGCTAAAATTCTAGACTTTTATCTTTAGTTTTCTTTTCTTTTTTTTTTTTACCTGTCAAATAGTTATCAAGACAACAATCTTGATTATCTAAGATAATGATCAGTGAAAAAACCCAGAAAGCAATTATTTACAAGTAACTGTCAGGTCCGCTTGTGGTTAGGCAACAATTTAATTTAATTGGCAAAAAGAGATGATTTCTATTTTTAGGTCTCCTGTTACCAATGCTAACATAACAGCCCCTGAGATTGGCTCAGCTGGTTAGAGCATGGTGCTAAATAACACAAAGCTTGTGGGTTCAATCCCCATATGGACCATTCACTTAAGAATTGGACTTGATGATCCTTGTGGGTCCCTTTGAACACAAAATATTCTGCGACCTGTGCTTTAATACTAGGCTGGCACATGTTTTGCAGTCTTGAATAGTAAGCATGACATTTACTTGAAGCTGAAACTCGATACCATAAAAAAAAAACAACCAAAAACCCAAGAAACGAAACATCACAAAAAACACAAGTGGTTGAGTTGTACTTATAAACATTCTCATTCAGGGTGCCTAGGCTATATAGCACCCCTAGTCATTTACTTGTAATCTAGAACTACAGTCCAAGAATGCATACCAAAAAACGAAGAATTAACATACAGACAAAACTCACACATAAAGCAAATATTCATTTCCAATTTAAAGTCAAAGTGTCTAAGTCTTCTCTTCATTTGCCTCTACTTTGAGCCATGCTATTCCAATAATTTGTGAAATTATTTGCTACAACTCATGTGTTTGAGGTTTTAAAATGCTGATGTGAAACACAGCAGCCATCACAACAGTGACCCAGCTGTCCACATGCCTTGTGGATGTGCAGCATATTCAACTTACACCGTACATTTGCAGCTTCCAGCTGTATAACTATCTGCATCTTTGGGCTCTCTGGCAATATACAACATGCAGATCATTTCACTTCCAAAGGGCACTTGGAAAGAACACATTTAAAAGGCCAAGAAGTCACTTCATTATGAGAACAGCTCAGAAGTTCTTCCAGCGTGTCAAGCCCAGCTGCCTAAGGAGCCCATCAAGAGCCAGATGTCAGAAAACATCTTGCAAGAACTTGCCATTTGCATCCTGTGATCGCCATCCAAGAAAGAAAAAAAGGTGGACGAACCATCTGATGGGACAGGATAGCTGGCAATCCCTGCAGAGTTGTATCCTGATCAAAAGATTTACAAGACTGTTTGAAGTAAGGGATAAAAATTAATGGATAACTAATGATGGACAGCATATTTGCACCTAAACCTAAAAAAAGGTTATACAGCAAATAAAATACGTTTGTTTTGTTGTTTGGTTTTTGTTTAATCTTGCCAATTAGTTACATATTTTTGCAATGTAAACCTAACTTTCTTAGCACAGCTAAATTCTGGGACATTATGAACACCTGGAATGGTAAATATGATGGGAGTGATTAATTTTTTCTTTGCATTATCTTTGTGTTTTAATGTACAAAATTAACAGGTTTTTTTTCTCTCACTTGAGCCTGGGCACCTATATTGTGAACAAGATCAGTATTGGGTTTAGAAGCAGGTAATAAATGAGTAGTGAAATGGACAGATTAACAACATATTTTGAAAGTTCTAGACAGTTTTCCTAAACTATCAGAAATAATGCCTATAAATTGTAGATATGTATGCCTATAAAATGTAGATATATTTAAAGAGAGACTTCTTAAACGACGATACTGTCTTCAGCTTTTGCATATTTTATAAGTTGAAACCTAATAAAATATGTATTCTTTCTAGGGAACTACAGCTGAATAGATCCAAAATAAGCAGTTTGTGTAACTTGACTTTAAGTTCATTAACAGTAGAAGAACATCGCCTTGGGGAGTTTATCTTGTTACAAGTTCCTAGAGATATACACAGAGCTCGGATGAAGAGACAGTCCATAACCCATGCTCTGTCCTTGAACAAGCATTTCCATCACTATTTTACTAGTCATTTCTAAAACAATCAGATAACTTTCCCTTTGAATTGTGACTTCAAAGCACTCAAAGTTTTGGATCTAAAAAAAGTTTTCTGATTACATACTTAATCTAATAAAAAGTACTGCACAGGACTATTTAAAAAGTATTTTCCTACAAAGAATGACAATTCCTTTGGAATCTTTCTTGTTCCAAGCAATCCTGGGATCATCATTAAATACTGGCAGCTTAAAGATTACCTCTATGTATTTACAAAATCTTACTCCAACTCTGACAAGGTAAGATGAAAGAACAGTGGTACTAGCCAGGGTCAAGAGTTATGGCAGTCTAAAATGCAGACCACTTTGCTCAATTACGGGATTTTTTTAGAATAGAATTTGAGTAGGGTTTTTTTGTTCTTGTAGGTTTGTTTTTTTGGGTCAGTTGTTTGATTTTTTGTTTTCTTTTTTTTCCCAAGGTAGGATAAGAAGTTATAAAACAACATAAGTAACTGGAAAAGAACAATGTTTTCCAAAGAGACAGCTGAAGTAGTCCAATAGCTATATATAGGAATATTATAAAATGCATGGGAGGGGAAAAAAAAAAACAAACCAAAAGCTCTCTAATTTTTGTACAAAACTCGATGTAAAACATAGGTTACTTCTACATGCATTGTAATTGATGTAATTGGATTTCAGAGCCAACATTTTCTTTGTGCAACTCTCTGCTTTTTCTTCCCTCTGGTTATGTTTTTTATCACACTTGATCAACTGAGTTTCTCCATGAGGATGCTCACAGCAAACCCATGACTAGCCTGGTTGCTGTCTAGTCCACCGTTGTAAGGCAAGGTAGCAACAACTCTCCTTTTTCCCCTCACAAAATTAAGTAGGATATAATATACAAAGTATACTTTAAGGAGAAAAGTCAGCAGCTTTTGGTCTGAACCTGACTATAACAAATTTCATGCCACATTTGAAAAGGAGAAACTAGATTATAATGTATAAAAATACCTGCAATAATGAAGTCTATGTGTTCTTTCATCCTTTTTTCAGTCTTTGACTTACTTTTCCTTCCACCTCTGTAAACAAAATTTCAATCTTTTAACTTACTTTTTCTTGATCTGCAGCATTTTGGTTTTTGTGGGTGCTGCTCCTTCAGCCTCTAAACAATTTCTTTTTCATTTTCATGTTCTTTCCCTCTGTCTTTCCCTGTTACTGAGATGTTCTTTATTCCTCTTCTTTCCTCTCACTAGATCTCAGTTCTCTGAGCCATTTCTCTCCTTTAGCAATTTCTTGATAGGCCATTTAATGATCTTTTTTTCAGCGACAAGGAGCATCTGAACTGCTGCATCAGTGCCACAGTAGTTTAAAAGTCAAACATATTTAAAAGGTGTGTTAGGCTTCTGTCACAGCCTATTTTATTATTTATACTTTTAACTTTTGTATTTGAATGGGACTTTTCACAGGGATTTTGAAAGAAAGCCCAGGTGGAAGCAGAGGCACGTAAACATCATGAAAGTGCTGGAGACAGTTTGCAAACAGCAATCTCAAAACAAGGAAAAACTAAACATATTGTTTTTATCCCCTGAAAGTTTTCACTGCCAGATGCCCTCAGAAGGCTAAGAAGTGGCTCATAACTCAGTCAGGTCATGATGATCCACCACCATTGCTCCTAACAGAACAGGTGCAGAGCTAAACCTTCCTTTGCCTTCAAGTAGGGAGCAGAAAAGACACTTAGGATTTGGACGTATTTCAAAAAGTCGCCCTAACTGTGCCCATGGAAGGAGAGATGAGCTAACGCATTACCTCTGTTCTAATTTACTTTTTCAGTATATATGCTAGTTATTTACTTCTGCATATGTCCCTTATAAAGTACGGCAAGGAGGGCATAGACCTGGTGATGAGGCATACTGTAAATTGTGAACTGTGAAAGCCAGTAGAGAAAAGCCCTGGGAATCAGTGTTGATATAAGCATAGGAAAGAAAAAAGCAAGTCCAAGAATTAATACATTTATTCAGGGATATTTACAGAGTACTAACGTTTTATAACACTTGAATAGAGAACTAGGTATGCTATTTGCTTTCACAGACCTGTTAAAAAAATGAAGAAAGAAAAATAAAAAAAACAACCCTGCCTTGGAAAATAAATAGTAAAGGCAAGAGGATATAATCTGAGTTATAGGGAATATGTCTGCTTCCTTAGATGATAATATGATAAATCCTGACAAGATATTCAAATTTGCATGAGTTCTCATATATTCATAGAAAAATTGAGATATAGGAACTAGTATACCTTGCCAAGGAAAGGCTCTTGAATAACAACAAAACACCAAAGTGGATCAGAAAGAACTACTAGGTGTCATTAAAATGCCTGAGGAGACATCTTCTAAAGGAAGTTATAAAAATCAGATGAGTCAGTCTGAGAAAACTTGCTGAAGAACAAGAAAACAGTAGAAAGCTGTGAAAAAGCCAATCACATAGCTGACCTTTTTTTTTTGAGAGAGTTTTCTCACATTTCTCTTCCTGTTTCAGTCCATGTCATCCATTGTACGCAATTAAATCTCTTCTAAGAAATCAAAACAACTCTTCCCAGCCATATCTAGTGTAAGCAGCAAGGAAAATCCTGTGCAAAAAAATGCTTGTTACATTTGTCTCCAATACTAATTTCAGGAAAAAATCGACATCCAATCACTGATGTTTCTAACTAATTTTAAATTAACACATGTCAAGAAGACAAGACATACATGTGAGAAATTTTGTTTTGACATAAGCAAGTCCTCTTCTGATATTAATGGACTGAACTTTTTGCATCTAAAGCAGATTAAAACACTTATCAAAAAAGATTCTAGTAACTAGTAAAAAGTTACTAGTATCAAGTCAAAATTGATATACTGTTATTGATCACTTGATAGTATCAGTTGATACTATTTGATACTGTGATTGATTAAAGAAATTAATTGATTTTAAATACCTTGCATCAGATTTTCAATCCATTTCAAATATTGCAGAAAACCCCTGTGCCTGAACGTTTCATATTAAATCTCTTCGTGTTCCACGGCACTGTGCATATAAAGGAGCATGTTAGAAAAATACTATCTTCACTTTCTACAGATTTTGTAGAGCTGAAATTCCTGCTCTGTTAGACACTTACAGAGCACATCATTTGGTCTCTTATTCCAGTTCTCCAGGAGGGAGAACACAACTACAGGTAGCAGCTTTTCCATTTTTTACAGAATACCAGTATCAGTGGAACATTGCAGGAAAAAGGTATGACTGCACTTGCTTTCTGAAGTGGGATCAATAGGCAAATATATACAACAGGTGAAGGCAAACTATTGAAAAGAACCCAAGAAATACGTGGCCAAGCACTGACAGAGCTTGCCTCCACAGACACGCTCAGCCCGTACTCCGCAGCAGCAGCCGCCATAATCTGTTTTTCTCTCTTACATTTCCTACAGCACTCTCATTCAGCACCCTCAGAGCTCCCTGTTTGATGATGACTTTTGCCAAGCATCTGAATCTGCAAATTATGAGATGATCATTTCTGGGCTAGAAATGCCTCAGGCTGGTATGTTTAACCTCCTGCTTTCGCTTCCATGTGTTTCTCTTTTCTCCTATATGCTGGCTGTACTGTTCTGATGTACACATGATAAAGGTGGCAGAAACTCCTTGTTTTCAACATGGGTTGAAAAATTTGAACAGAAACAAACAAAAGCGTTTTACCCCTTCTTGGCGCAGATTTGTAATTACAGATAATCCTGCAGGGCACAGATCAGTTACTAATGACTACAAAAATACAGCCTGAGACACTGAACTCAGAAAGATCTCTATTTAATAATGGGTTTGGTTTTTTTTACCTTATAAAAGAAAGTTCTAATTGGTGGTACATAAGGTATTAACATTTTTATGAGCACTACAAAGCTTCAAGGGATTTAATTGACTGTTACTTTTGCTGGTACTGTCTCATGCCTGAAAACAGTTTTCTGCCAGTTTTGGTTAACAGCAGGTGTAGTATTAAATGGCTGCAGCTGAATCACTCACAATGTGAAGGGTACAT
The DNA here is from genome assembly GCA_013400735.1 of Pomatostomus ruficeps. Classification (NCBI taxonomy): domain Eukaryota; kingdom Metazoa; phylum Chordata; class Aves; order Passeriformes; family Timaliidae; genus Pomatostomus; species Pomatostomus ruficeps. The sequence continues at coordinate 7,306 of VYZT01018050.1, read as the reverse complement.
TTTTGTATCAGGAGAAACATGTTCAAAGCATTTAACCAGTTTGTAACTTTGCACACTCAATTCTAGACCTAATTGCAAAATGCTTCTGAATGATGCTTTAGTCTAACTTTTATCACTTTTGTCAAATGGAAGTTATAACCAGCAAGCAATCTCTCTGGATGCCTACAGAAAAATTTGAACTATGGTTTATGACATAAAACATCAGACCATCTCCTGGTAATTTCCTTTCCTCCTTGTTCTCCTCTCACAAGAAAAGAAGACGAACCACTTTTCCAATCTGTTTCAGCACATAGCTGCACAAACGGCTTTGGGGTAACACAGGGATGGGCAACAGGCAGAAAATACCAGACTTCAGCACAGCTGAACACCTGTATTGTGAAACCCAAGACTAGCACTGCTTTGAAGGTGTTGCCATTGCTGAGACCACAGAGTATCCTTTCCTTTACATGACAGTACTGGAGATGAATTATTTAGAGTTCTTGAAGTTCACCATCTACCTCTGCCGGAACTGAGACTGCAGAGGTAGATGCAGTAATAATAATAATGCAGAATCTGCTCGCTTGGAGATCAACCCATTTTTTACTTCAGGTGCAACTTTACTGTTGGCACAGTTATTAACTACTGTTAATAACTCATATTGAACCTGCAGAATCATCATATCCTCATAAGATGAATCTAGGAAATAGATATCAAATGCCTAATTATTGTTCATGATTAAATACAGAAGAGAATCCATTTAAAAGTCACAGGTTGAGCTAGAAGCAGCACCAGTTGGAAGAGAACTCTATGTTCATAAGCTATAGATATATTTCACCAGGATTATTAAACACCTGACCTTATATGAGCTTCACCAGAAAAATTTCTACAAGAAGTATAAGGGACAATTTAAAAAAATGGGAAAATAATTTATGAATGATGATTTCTATACCAGTCTAATGTAAACCAGCTTTTCCTTTCAATCCAGAAGGAAAAAGTTAATTTTCTTCTTTACATCAACAAAAACCACCAACTTAATGACTCTGCCACATGGCGAAAGACTTCTTGGACCAAATTGTGAAGCACTGCTTCTGATACAGTGCGTCTTGAAATTTAGAAAGACAGTATGTGAAGGCCATAATGAACACTTATTCTGAATATTTACGTGCAATATTTCTCAAATAACTAGTGAACCTGGTTTTTTTAATGTCTTCAGCTGAACACTGGAACACTCGAATAACCTTTACTGGTCACTAAATGTCAGTCTTGGGTCCAGTGACTTGCAACAGCTGATTCAAACATTGAATGCCATAGGCTTGCACAAAGAAGAGGAATAGCCATTTTGAGATGAGTTTTGAAAGCTTTTCTTTGAGTTTCATTCACATGGATGGCAAGTAGGCTTCATAGCGAAAAGGGGACAAAAGCTCACCTACTCTGTTTGAAACCAATCTAACAGAATAATCTTATTTGAAAATAACATATTATGAACACCAATAATTATATTAGATTGTTGTATTACAAGACAAATTGTTGTGTCCTGTTATTGCCAGAAGATTGGATTACATGCATGTAGAAAAACATTGCAAGAATACTAGGAATCACATCAAAAAAGTACATTAAAATCTTTACATCACTTTAAATTCCATTTCCATTTTCTCTGCATCTCATCATTTTAAAAAGACGGGGAGGTAACAAAGTTACTACAGTAGTAATACCATACTATAAACTTCTTTCCCACTCACCAGCAGAAATCTCCCAAGACTTGCTTTAATGCACCATCTTGTCAACCACACCATGGCACTGAGTTCCACATCCAGTCATTCCTAGAAGACCTCCAGGATAGTGACTCCAACTCTCTGGGCATTGTGTTTCAATGTTTAACAATCCCTTCCATGAAGCAATTCCTTCTGATGTCCAGCTTGAACCTCCCCTGGCACAGCTTGAGGCTGTGTCATCTCATCCTGTCACTGGCTGCCTGGGAGAAGAGACCGACCCCCACCTGGCTCCACCCTCTTTACAGGCAGTTGTTGAGAGTGGTAAGGTCACCCTGAGACTCCTTTTCTCCAGGCTAAACAACCCCAGCTCCCTCAATATACGGACTCAAGTCCATATTTGATTTGAAACTGGTGTAACTGTTACATCAGCCAGAATAAATCAGAGCAAGTCAGAAGCTTGGTTTAAAAGCTGAATTGGTTCTTGGCTGCTTCTGAGCATGGATGAAAAAGTGGATGTGCATAGAAAGTACTTATGTACCTCCCCCTCAGTGTTCCAACAAATCTTCTATATGCCTCTGAAATAAGCTTTTAAAAACCTCAGCTACCTTGCTTGGGTGATACTTTTTCAAGCAACATAGTTGTTTAAAGCAATTTGAATTTATCAAATTGTATTAGATACAAGCACTTACTAATGCAGTATTACCTTCAGAACAGCAAGTTTATTAGCATACATTACCTAAGAAAGAGAATGCATTCTAAATACCTGTTTTTAACAATTTGTAACAGTTCCAAGAAAATTGCAGTTCAGTAAATTCCTCTTTTTCTACTGAAGTTTTTTATATGAAAATCTAATTAAAATTGAGTACGTCACTGATTATTGTTGCATTCAATGATCATCCTAACCCCTTCTTGCTCAAGCTGTGAAATGTAATATTTATTACAGACATAACTCACACATAATTGTATACTTAATAATGATGTGTTGGTAAGAAGAATGTCATATCATAGAAATATTTTGTAAGAAATCTATTCTCATTTCCAATTTCTGATGCATTTTTAAAAAAAGGGGTATACATGAAAATCTAACATGTGTATAATTAACTTTACTGCCTTCTTTAAGGTTTTGCAAAATGAAACATATTAACTTGTAAACTCAGTAAATGAGCATGGATCATTAAAACGATCTGCTAAATTCCTCAAATCCAACAGTCATTATTAACAGCTATTTTGCACTTGAACTAAATTAAAATCTGGGCATTCAGAGTTGCTGGCAACTTCTGTGTTGGCAAGAATACACAAGCTGAAAGTGGATTAAAACAAAACAAAAAAGGCACTGAGAATCGTTTAGGTATTAAACTGAGAACAACATTTAGTCACATGGCTACATCCTGGCAAAATCCTTTGAGCCTTTTGTTGGAGCAAGACATGCACTTCTGACAAACAAAATAAAATCTACTCCGTTAAACATTTGTGTGTCAGCCATGCTTAGCAGAAGATCTTTGACTGCAGCTACATTAGCCATGTATCATTTCAATTAGATAAAGTTTTGGAGAATAGCTAAGTCTTTTTTTTCTTTTTTAATTGTCTTTGCAATCTTGACTGGTTATTTGCTCGCTGTGCCAACAGTGGATAATAGGATAGAAATTCTCAGTAAGGAAAAAACAAGAACCCAAACCAATCTGAATAGTCCAGTTTCAGTTTGCTGGCAGGAAGGTGTGGGGAGGGCTCTGAGCAAGAGGTGACAGAAAATAATTCCTTAAAACTAGACAGACAATGGAATTCTCGTATTTAATAGAAGCTGAAGGCTTAGTTTGAAAACACCTCATTATTTACACATTTCTCTATGGGTAAAGAATTCACCAGCTCTATTCTTCACACTTATCTCTGACTTTCCATGTAGTGATGGTTATATTTCAAGCTCCTACTGCTGCTCTTATATTTCATGTGCAATGTGTAATGGTACGTATCTCTGACAATGTGCAAATTCCTATTAGTGATGAGACCACTACAAAACATGAAGAATTTCTCAGCAAAGTCAGCAAAAGAGAATTATGCAAAAATCATTGCCATTCAAAATGGTCCCTAGGACCAATTTTCCATTTTGTTAGAGCTGTGAAAATCCTGATGCTGTAAAAACAAGACCCAAAAGCCTCATTCTGCACCTTGATGTAGTTTTGTCATTTATGTCCTTCCCCAAACTCCTAAAGAAGGCATGTAATCAATTACCCCTGGGCTGTCACAAGTCCCTCTATGTCTCCCCAGTGTTCTGGTTCGGTTGCGCAGCATGAAAACCAGACAAGATCGGAAGAGCTGAGTTTGGGGAATGGCTGCAAAAGTCAATTACATATTTGAAAACACTTGAGATACACAGACATAGCATGTGAGATTGCCCTTTTGCTAGGATATATACTGTGCTCTCAGCATATCTCTGGACTGAAGTATTTCATTGAAATGACAGCTCTTTCTATCTTTTTGAACTTTAGATGAACCAAAGCAGAGAATTCATGTATTTCATATCTCTTCTTAAAAGTAAACACATAGGATGCAAGATACCATAAACGTTGCAGTATAAATCAGCTGCCATCATCTGTCATCTTTAGTATTGACATTGTTTCTCCAAAACAGAATAAACTGCTTGAGAATGACAGGTGATTATCCCTTATGATATGACTTGCACATACTTTGTCCCTTCCTCTTTTTTCCCAGTTTCACTCACTTTAGTTTTATTACTATTGGCTAGAAAGTGCCAATAAATAAAACTCTAATAAAACTTAGCTAAACTGTGTTTCATTTTCAGTCCAACTTTTAGCAAAGCCAGCAGGAGCACCTGCAGTGAGCCAGTGGGGTAAAGAGGGTGCTGGGTAAGAAACAGCAAATGAGGAGCCCCAAGATGCCAAACCAGTCCTCAATTCTGCTGCTGCCACACCAGAGCAAATGCATCATGCGGTGACTGGGTTATAGTTTATTTTTTGATCTCTTTACATCAGTAACACCTCATTGTCACACCCACTACTGGCTACACTGAATTAACATGAAAGGCCCTGCAGTATATATTGTATACTTAACACTTAACAGCTACATATGACATATACTCTTAAATATTAAAAAAAAAAATCTTCCCTCAGAAGGCAAAAAAATGGAATATAAATTTGTATCAACTTCAGGGATGTCAGTCAGTTTACATCATCTTAAGAGTTCAAAGGGAAGGGTCTGGAGTCCTGCCTGGGATCTTTTTGAGTTTGAAATTTGCTCTGGCTAATGTCAGACCAATGTAAATTCTGTGGAAGCCCACTGAATAAATATATATACCAATCTAACACAACCTGGAACCTATTTCAGGATCTTCTCACACTGACTACAGAGACACAAATGAAAATACTAACAGCTTTGCAACATAAATTAGGGGGATTTGAAAATATCATAATTTATCATGTCAAATCTAAATGTCACCTTTAGTTCATATAAATGTCACCTAATTAGTTCATATAAATGCTTTTTCTGAAATTACATCAGCCTTAAAATTTCAGAAAGGTCAGAACTGATAAGTAGAAGCCCATATATTCTCTCTGCCCCTGCTTAGATTTATTCTTCAAAATACGTGACAGAGAATTTTGTCTTTGGTAACTAAGGTAAATAAGATAACCCTGAGACAGTGTTTAACACAGATGTGTGTTCCAGACAGTCCTCAGTGGCAAGATACACATTATTCCAACTAAATTTTTGAAAAGTAAAAAGCACTGAGTTTATTCTCCATATTCACTCTCCTACTTACTCAGTATCCTTTTCATTAGAAAAGAGAAAAAACAGAAATGTTGCCACAGCTTCTACATAGATCCTTCCTTTAAGTATTTTGCCTTCTTTCTTTTCTAAATACATAGCATTTTTTCCAAATAAAGCCAAATCATAGCCCGATCATAGGAGCAAGTGATTTACTGAATTTTATCTGCCTTGTCAAGTCCTTTTAATTACATTAAAAATGTTTAAATACTGCAGGATTTACCTTTTTGCATTTTAAATTTGAAGCCTGAAAATAAGCTCAGTGTGGAGTTGTATCCCAATATGCATCCCTAGGAAATGCTGATAAACAGGCCACAAAACATGGCAACAAATATTTCTAATCCTACAGATATTATATCAAAACTCCAATAGGAGGTTTTATAGTCTTTAATGCTGCATATATCAAAACTTACCTAAGAGGGTTTTTTGTTTCCAAGTAGATATAGATGCTTCAAGACTGATTACAATTTTTCTCTTGCAACAAGGCTTGAAACAATTGCTCCCATAATTGGTTTTCAGGTTAAATAAATCTAAAACTTCAAACCAATGACAATGAATAAAGAGAAAAACAGATCATTTAAGATTTCAAATTGTCTTATAATTTTTGCTGGTTTCCAGAAAACACTGCATTGAAGCCCCAGAGATAAAGACTGAGAATCTTACAAATTTTTATAGTTTCAGAATACGTCCAAAGTGAAAGGCTTCATAATGGGACATTCTTAATATTATCATGAAATTAATCAATCAAAAAAATTACATAAGAGCCCTTTTGTTTTTCATACCAAAATCAATTCTGAAGTCATTAATGAAAGACTAGAAGGGTCAGAGACAGAAGGAAGGCTAATTCTCCTTTCTGCTACATTGGCATAAAAAGAAAATACTGTAAAGCATTATTTTAAAAAGCCCTCAGAAACCAAAGGAAAGTAAGCCTAGATAAATACTACTGCTTATTGGGTTCAGATTTTTCTTTTGTCTGTTTTAGTTTTTTAATCTCTATTTCATATTCTGATAACCACCTAGAAACACTGCAAATGTGCTGCATATGACATTGGACTTATTTCAGGCAAAAATTAAAGAATGCAGATGCAAGTATTTTTTACTTCATCGCTCACTGGAAAGATTCAAAGTTACAAGTGAAAGATTTTGAGAAAGGGGTTACAGTGAATTAAAACACATGAAATACACTGAATCTACAAAGTACTTAAAATTGCCTTCTGAACTGCACTTTTCTTGCAGTTTAGTTTCACCACATATATCTACTTTGCATGCAGCAACGCAGCTTTGCAACAGCAAGAAAACTGCAGATGAGATTTGCTCCAATTGAACTATTGAACTAAACCTCTCAGTAGTCCAACAGCCATTGAAAGGTCACAGTTCGTTTCTGTCAACCACCTTACTCCTAAAATTATTCATCTGAATGAAAATGTAAACAAGGTATCTGTATGTATAGTCACATTGGACAGTTATTATAATAGACTGGGTGACATTTAACATTTGCTTTTAACTCTGCTGAACTGTAGAGTCAAAATTCTTGCTGTTACGTGACTATAAGACTATAGTTTATATTTGTATAAATGCCCACTGAAACCTACTTGAGGAACAATGAGAAAAGACCAATACCCACTTCAACAGAAGATAGTTCAAGTGAAACAGTATTTCCTTTCTGGTAAGACAGCAATTTACATTCTAAGTCTTCTTTACTCCTTACTAAAACTTGGAATCAAATGTGAAGAAAATATTTCAAGCTAAAAAGCCAGCATCTCCATGTCTGTCTTAAAGTGGTGTGCATTTTTTGGTCAAAAAATGGTCATGCACCCAGGCAGGGACACCTTCCACCA